>JAVGWX010000006.1:118893609-119196109 GCA_036924085.1 Ariolimax columbianus | reverse complement strand
TTTCTTTCTCTATCTTGAGATTCTAAGGAGCGAGTCAGTTCAGAGGAACTCAGCCCCGCCAGAATTTAAGTAACCAAAACGAACCACGTACGTTTTTGTCTTAAACTGCGCAGGTGGGAGTTTAGGTAAACATACGTAACCTGACCTAAGTTACATGCGATATGTCCACACGTGAGACGGTAGACGGGTAGACTTGTCGTCTGGAAACAGCGCGATCAGGATGGGAGATAATGGAAAGCAGGCGGACTAAACGCGCGCCGTTTTGGAAATCACGCGATCTATGGATGCAGATCGAATATAACTTCCGGTAGAGAGACGTGAGGGACAATTACAAGTTATACTTTAGAGAGAGAGAGAGAGAGAGAGAGAGAGAGAGAGAGAGAGAGAGAGATACGCTCAGTGGAGGACAGGCGATGGAGATATGCAGTTGAGGCAGATTTGAGTTGAGAACTACAGAGAGAGAACATTTCACTTCAGAGACAAAGAGAGAACACTTCACTATAGACAGAGAGAGAGAGAGAGCGCGCGAGAGAGAGCATTATATTTTGACACTTTGGAAAGACGCTCAGTGGAGAGCAAGCGACGGAGATATAGAGTTGAGATAGACATGCAGCAAGCAAGGTAACTACCCTCATATTATGTATTGATTTGCTGCAAAACTGCCCGACATACGAGGACCAGAGAAAGCAGATGTGGCCATCACCAGTGGCAACACTGGACAAGCTCTATGGCAGTGTCGACAGCCTCAGGATGACCGCTGCTTTTTTCAAGAAAATAAAGGTTGATGTCTGACTGTCTACGATGAAGAAGAAGAAGATATTATGTATTGGTTGTAATTACAAGTCGTCAGTAGCTTATAGAGGCAGTATTCCAGTCATCCCATTCATCATATTGACGCAGTCCCACCGACCACCTTGACATCACATTGATCACGTGAATGTAAGTCGTTAGTCGCAGCTAGAGAGTTTTCCACTGATCCCATGGATCATATTTCACGCAGTCTAACATTTAAACATAGACGCCCTAATATATAAACACACATACTAATATATAAACACACACACAAACTAATATATAAACACACATATACTAACATATAAACACACACACAATTTAACAAATAAACACACCGCCACTAATATATAAACACAGACACGCTGACATATAAACACACAGGCACTAATAAATAAACACACATACACTAACATATAAACTCACACACTAACGTATAAACACACATATCTTGGAAAGTCTTGGTTACCGATGGTTGCATTGGTGATGGTGCTGATGATGGTGATGGTGCTGACGATAGTGATCGTGCTGATGATGGTGATGGTGTTGATGATGGTGATGATGCTGATGAGGGTGATCGTGCTGATGATGGTGATGATGGTGATGGTGTTGATGATGGTGATGATGTTGATGATGTTGATGATGCTGATGATGGTGATTATTGTATTTCATGAAGGAAACACCTGAGATTATGAATGACTTCAGTTTGGTTATGACGTCAATAAACCAGGACACGTCCCAGTATTCTCCTTTCCCCACCAAGGTCAAGGTTCGCCCTCCAGGTGTGCAGTTCGGCGGCGGTGTAAAAATAGACATAGTCTCAGGTATCTGCCGAACTCCTGGCTCGGCTAGGCTGGGGGAGACATTACGTGAAGAAGTGAGCAGGCGGGAGAATAGCTGTCTGAAGCGGCTTACTTTAGAACAGGTAAGAATCTTCAAGGTAAACGAATAAGTCACCTTGAAAATGTAAACTTGAAGAAATTATATATTTATTAAAATACAACTGCAGAGCGCGTATAGAGATAGATAGATAGAGAGAGAGAGAGAGAGAGAGAGAGAGAGAGAGAGTGTGTAGAGAGAGATAGGGAGATAATGTGTAGAAAGGGAGAGAGAGCGTGTAGAGAGGTTAGAGAGATAGAGAGAGGTAGTTTGTGTATGACATGTATGAATATGTATCTACGTGTATGTATGTGTACGTGTATGTGTGTAGATGTGTGTATGTGTATATGTGGGTGTTTGTGTGTGTATGTGGGTATTTGTGTGTGCATGTACGTATGTGGATGTTTGTGTGTGCATGTGGGTGTTTATGTGCGCATGTTGTATGTGGGTGTTTGTGTGTGCATGTGTGTATGTGAGTGTTTGCGTGTGCATGTGTGTATGTGGGTGTTTGTGTGTGTATGTGAGTATGTGAGTGTTTGTGTGTGTATGTGCGTGTTTGTGTGTGCATGTGTGTATGTGGGTGTTTGTGTACATGTGTGTATGTGAGTGTTTGTGTGTGCATGTGTGTATGTGGGTGTTTTGTGTGTGTATGGGTGTATGTGGATGTTTGTGTGTATGTGTATATGTGGGTGTTTGGCTGTGTATGTGTATGTATGTGGGTGTTTGTGTGTGTATGTGGGTGTTTGTGTGTATGTGTATATGTTGGTTTTTGTGTTTGCATATGTGTATGTGGGTGTTTGTGTGTGGGTGTATGTGTGTGTCTGTGGGTGTTTGTGTGTGTAGCAATAGCAAAGATCCTAGAAGAGGTGATATTAGTGGAGGTGATCAAATTATAGGTGATCGTAGCAGAGGTGATCCAAGTAGTACGTGTAATCCATTCTATGTCTTAATGTTTTATCTATTAATCCATTGTTCATCCATTGTTCATCCATCATTTATCCAATGTGCAGACCGTAAGCGTGTCTACTCATTGCCAATAAAAATAACTGATTCACAAATATTAACTTGATAAGAGCAACTACTATGTGCCATTAAACAGAGAGCATACATCAACGTCTTCTTCTATGTAACACAGGAGCACCATATCTGACATGAACGTTTCTCAGCTTTCACGTATCTCTCTGTGATATGTCTCTCTGTGATATGTCTCTCTGTGGTATGTCTCTGTAATATGTCTCTGTGCTATGTTTATCTGTGGTATGTCTCTGTGATATGTCTCTCTGTGGTATGACTCTATGATATGTCCCTGTGATATGTTTATCTGTGGCATGTCTCTGTGATTTGTCTCTCTGTGGTATGACTGTGATATGTCTCTGTGATATGTCTCTGTGCGGTATGTCTCTGTGATATGTCTCTGTGATATATTTATCTGTGGTATGTCTCTGTGAAATGTCTCTGTGATATATCTCTGTGATATGTCTCTCTGTGGCATGTCTCTGTGATACGTCTCTGTGATATGTCTCGGTGTGATATGTCTCTGTTGCAGAATGTCTCTGTAATATGTCTCTGTGACATGTCTCTGTGATATGTCTCTGTGATATGTCTCTCTGTGGTATGTCTCTGTGATATGTCTCTGTGATATGTCTATGTGATATGTCTCTGTGATATGTCTCTCTGTGATATGTCTCTCTGATACGTCTTTGTGATATGTCTCTGTGATATGTCTCTGTGGTATATCTTTGTGATATGTCTCTGTGATATGTCTCTGTAGTATGTCTGTATGATATGTCTGTGTGATATGTCTGTGTGATATGTCTCTCTGTGATATGCCTCTCTGTGACATGCCTCTCTGTGATATGGCTCTTTGTGAAATGTTTATGTGGCATGTCTCTGTGATATGCCTCTCTGTGATATGTCTCTGTGATATGTCTCTCTGTGGTATGTCTCTGTGATATGTCTCTCTGATACGTCTTTGTGATATGTCTCTGTGATATGTCTCTGTGGTATATCTTTGTGATATGTCTCTGTGATATGTCTCTGTAGTATGTCTGTATGATATGTCTGTGTGATATGTCTGTGTGATATGTCTCTCTGTGATATGCTTCTCTGTGATATGGCTCTTTGTGAAATGCCTCTTTGTGAAATGTCTATGTGGCATGTCTCTGTGATATGCCTCTCTGTGATATGTTGTAACAGAGTTACAAGGGTCCCACGTGCCAGAGCCAGGGACGCCCTAAAAAGACCGTTCGTGGCATCCACACATAACTTTAGAACCCTGTACGAGAGATGGAGCTCATAGAACAGTCATTGTTCAAAATTCTTCAACAATGCTTCTTGAAGACTGTCCAGCTAAATAGGAATTTCCTCACGGTTTGTACTGGAAAACCCCACAACCTTTTAGGTCAAAATAAAATAGTGCTTCTTTATTGGCAGAAAAATTCATGAAAAGTTTAGGCGCCAAGACTAGAAAAAGATTGACTCGGTCCCAAAGGAGTGGAGAGGGGAGGGGGGGGGGGCGGGAGAGATAATATATACAAACTGGGAGATGAGAGTATTCGGTATAGTACATCGAGCAGAAGACTACCGATCAGTTGGTAGGTAGCTAGGATTGACCACAGAACAGAGCGGGTAACATCGGCTGAAGTTGAGTAACTAGACCAAAGAGATAGTATAGAGCTAACACAACAGAGATGTCACCGAAGCAGACTCTTAGTCACTGAGAAGGAAGATCTCGACCAAACTCGTGTAAGCATTTGACTAGGTGTGTAGTCCTGGTAAATCGACGTTGGCCTCTTGTCACACGTGACGCTGACTTGGGTGGCATTCGACGTGTTGCTTTAAACATGAAGCTGTAATCTCGACCTCACGTCGTAACAAAGGTGTTATTCTTGGCCTGACAACTACAGTAACAGGACTACTGTCGTCTGTCGTAGTCACGAGAACCACTGTCATTAAGAGCGTTAGACCTGCGTTTGGGGAACCTCTGTTGTAGACACGAGAACCCCTGTTAGACCTGAGTTGAGGAAGCTCTGTTGTAGACACGAGAACCCCTGTTAGACCTGAGTTTGGAAACACTTTTGTAGACACGAGAACCCCCTGTTAGACCTGAGTTAGAGAACCACTGTCGTAGACACGAGAACCCCTGTCATCAAGGTAGTTAGATGAGTTGGGGAACAACCCCGGTGCAATAACCACTGTAGTCGTCGCAGAAGTCCTGACTAGACGACGTAGAAGAAATAAACAGAAGATCTTATCGCTTAAGTCATCTTCCTGGCGTGAAGACGAGAAGGAACATAAGACCACCAGACAAGCAAAGACCGAAAAATTGAGTGTGAACATATTAGTTATATGATTGTATCAACATAGAGTGAGATTGAAATGTGGATGGAACTTTAGCTAGATAGGATTGTATCAACATAGAGTGAGATTGGACTGTGGATGGAACATTAGCTAGATAGGATTGTATCAACATAGAGTGAGATTGGACTGTGGATGGAACATTAGCTAGATAAATCTCTTGATAAATCTCTGTGGTATGTCTCTGTGGTATGTGTAATATCAAGTCTGGTAGCTTGTGCCTGAACCTCGTTTCTCATAAATCCATGGTTTGATTTTTCTGTATGATTGTCTAGAGTTTATTGTTGTTTTTTTCTGTATGATTGTCTAGAGTTTATTGTTGTTTTTTCTGTATGATTGTCTAGAGTTTATTGTTGTTTTTTCTGTATGATTGTCTAGAGTTTATTGTTGTTTTTTTCTGTATGATTGTCTAGAGTTTATTGTTGTTTTTTCCTTATGATTGTCTAGAGTTTATTGTTGTTTTTTCTGTATGATTGTCTAGAGTTTATTTGTTTTTTTTTCTGTATGATTGTCTAGAGTTTATTGTTGTTTTTTCTGTATGATTGTCTAGAGTTTATTGTTGTTTTTTCTGTATGATTGTCTAGAGTTTATTGTTGTTTTTTCTGTATCATTGTCTAGAGTTTATTTTTGTTTTTTCTGTATGATTGTCTAGACTTTCAGTTGTTGTTTTTTTCTGTATGATTGTCTAGAGTTTATTGTTTGTTTTTTTCTTTATCACTGTTTAGAGCTTTAGTTTTTTTTTTTATCTGTATGACTTTCTAGAGTTTATGAATTTTTTCCTGTTCGACTCTTTAGAGTCTCAGTTGTATTTTTTTTCTGTGGTACTGTCTAGTTTCAGTTGTTTTGTTTTCCTGTATGACTATCTAGCGTTTTATAAGTTGCTGTTGGTGTCACTTTTGTATGAATAAATTAAACAATTGCAGTCAGCCCAGTAGTACTCTACATATTGTGTTATTCTGTCTCCACGTTTTTCGTTGATGAGAAATGCGCATGAAGTGTTCTTTGATAATCTCTTAATAAATTAAGTGAGTTGGTTTCCTAAATATTATTTCATTATAATAATCCTAGATTCATGGTACACTTTATCAAACGTTTCTTTTTTTACACATAACACATCTTGACATAGATAAGCAGAAAACTTGACATACATAATGCCATAAAAAAATTCAGATCTTGACATATGTAAACACAGAACTTGTCACCGATAAACACACAACATGACATAGACACAGAACTTGACATAGATATACAGACAACTTAACTTAACGTCTTTATACTGGTTTAGAAGACCCTGCAGAGTCTGTATACAACCAGTTACATTTACATCACCTTGCTCTAAAAGCTATGCGCATCCAGTTTATTCTTAAATGCATTAACTGTCCCCGCCTCCACTACCTCCCCTGGCAATGCATTCCAAGCAGACACCACTCTCTGACTAAAAAAATATTTCTTATATCTAATCCTGACCTCTCTTTAGTCAGCTTGTAGCTATGCCCTCGTGTTATTGTGGGTGGCTGTATTTAAAAAAAAACTTGTTATAGTCTAATTTATCCATTCCTCTGATCATCTTATAAACCTGTATTAAGTCACCACGAATTCTTCTCTCTTCGAGACACTGTAGGCCGGTTTTTCTGAGTCGTTCCTCGTAACTGTAATTCTGGAATCCCACTATCATCTTTGTCGCTCTTTTTTGTATTCTTTCCAGCATGTTTATATCCCCTCTATGATAAGGACTCCACACCTATACACAGTACCCCAATCTAGGTCTAACTAAAGCTTTATACAGTTTGACGATCAATTCCTTGCTTCTATGTTTAATATTTCTTTTTATCATACCTAACATTGCATTTGCCTTTTTCACTGCTACCTTAACTTGCTCACTCACCTTTCCTGTATGATCTATTATAACCACTAGGTCCCTTTCCTTATCTATCGTTCTAATATTGTTTTCTCCTATTCTGTAACTATGTTCCATATTGGATTTACCCATGTGTATGACTGTACATTTATCTACATTAAACTCCATTTGCCAGCTTACAGACCATTCTCGAATTTTATATAAATCCGACCTCAATATACCCACTTCCGCTTTAGATGAGACACTACTGCATAGTTTTGTGTCATCAGCAAATTTTGCAATCAAGGATCCCCTATTAATGTCCAAATCATTTATATATATCAAGAACAAAATTGGTCCCAAAACCGAGCCCTGTGGCACACCAATTTTCACTTCACACCACTCAGAGTACTCCTTATTTATGCCCACCCTCTGCCTTCTTCCCGTTAACCAATTTGCAATCCATTTGGCAACTTCCTCACCTATTCCATGTGGTAGCTTGACATAGATAGACACACAACATGACATAGATAAACACACAACTTGACATAGATAGACACACAACTTGACATAGATAGACAGACAACTTGACATAGATAGACAGACAACTTGACATAGATAGACACATGCTATGACTTTACTCAGCAAAGGTACAATACATATACTCAACGTATTCACCAATGACTTGACATTGTTAAAGATCCTACACACTACAGATGAAAACATAATTTCACAAAACTGGAAACAAAGTTAGGGGCAAAAGTCATATTTTAATTTTCATAGAAAAACAGATTTTGTAAAATGACACATAGATTGATGTTCGAGGACATGGAAGTCAGAATGTCAGAGACATTGAATACATGAAACCTGTGTGAAAGTCACAAATATAGGGATGTGTTAACGGTCGTATTTTTATTAGCACATAACTCACAGCTGGCCAATATTTTCTGTAGTTTTATTAGCACATGACTCATAGCTGGCCAATATTTGGTTTGGTTTTATTAGCACATGACTCATAGCTGGCCAATATTTGGTTTGGTTTTTTTAGCATATGACTCATAGCTGGCCAATATTTGGTTTGATTTTATTAGCACATGACTCATAGCTGGCCAATATTTGGTTTGGTTTTATTCATAAGTAGACATTTTATTTATTGACCTTAAGGATACAGTACTTGTCTCTGACCTTAAGGATACAGTACTTGTCTCAGACCTTAAGAAGGAAGTACTTGTCTCAGGCCTTAAGAAGGAAGTACTTATCTCAGACCTTGAGGAGGAAGTACTTGTTCAGAATATCAAGTATTTTGTTGCGTTCAGAAGGAAGAGGTAGTTTGCGGAGACTTAGCAAAATAAAATAAAATACATCTATTAATAAATATATATCCGTTATCAGACAGCTTTCACTAGGACCTACAATGAGTATGGTCTCATATCTTCTCATGAACCTACAATAATTATAGTCTCATATCCTCTCGAGAGCCTACAATGAGTATAGTCTCATATCTTCTCATGAACCTACAATAATTATAGTCTCATATCTTCTCTAGAACATATTGATTACATGATGAATTCTTCTCCTGGACATAATGAGTATATGCTCATATCTTCTCATAATCATATTCGACTTTTATGAGACACATATTTTGATTTCAGGGAAATATTTGAAGTCGATGTTTTGTCCTGATTGTCCAACATTTTGTAAGCCGTTCTAACTGGCATTTCTCTGTGAGGTCATGGCTCTATGAGTCAATACTCTGTAAGGTCATCACTCTACGAGCCAATACTCTGTGATGTCATTGTTCTAAGCCAATACTCTATAAGGTCATGGATCTACAAGCGAATACTCTATAAGGTCATGGCTTGTAGAGCCAATACTTTACAAGGGCATGGCTCTACGAGCCAATACGCTATAAGGTCATGCTCTACGAGCAAATAATCTATAAGGTCATGGCTCTACGAGCAAATACTTTATAAAGTCTGTTCTATAATACCCTGTCAGTGAGAAGCCAATGTTTTCTGAGGATACATTTGAACAGTTAAACACTTAATTTATTGACCTCCCACAATTGAAACATCTGCCATTGGACAGTTAGGTCATGAAATATCCAGCACAAGATAAATAGCAGACGTCAAGAATATTGTGTAGTTTCTGTGGAATCTTCTCTAATAATCCAAGCAAGTGCTGAAGGGATTTCTACTGGTTCACACATGTTTACTCTGGTGAAGAAAGTGAATGTTAAGATGTGCAGCAACTCAACGTCCGGAACTGTGTGAATTAGGTCAGTCAAGAATCTGGTAGTTCTCCTTTCTCACAGACTAAGAAAGGATCTGCCTCAAACATCATAAACTAATATTTCAGTGTTGGCAGTTCGCTTGATGTCTCATTTTTAGATGGCAGGGTTGGCAGTGATGTCTCATTTTTTATCTCCAACGTATCCCTAGCGTGACCATGATGCATTTATTGATATCTAATATTGACACATTGCGTCAGTTGCTACTCATACAAGAACCAAGGGAAGACAACCAAACAGAAGTCAAGTCATGTTTGTATCAGGTGACACGGAATTGATGTGCTCTCTGCTGGTGTGACCAGTCTCTCACTGCCCTACCATTGCAATCAATCGAGGAGGGACGAAATGTGCAGACAGATATATAAACATGTGCATCTCTGCCCCGACAATTAATACAGAATGAGAGAGTAAGAGAGAGAGAGAGAGTGAAACAGAGAGAGAGAATGAGGTAGAGAAGGAGAACGAGAGAAACAAGAGCTACTGGGACAACCGTAAAATGTGAAAGACGTTCCTGTCCCAGGGGACGGGTGTCAGCTCTGGGGTGTTCATCTATGCAGCGCACATTGGCCCAGATGGCGCGCGCTGCAATGTTCTACATTTAGAAATAGTGTCCTCACTCTAGACTTGATCCAAATCCTACACAAATGAAATGTTGCTGAGGCGGTGAACTGGGAGTCTTGGAAGATGAGTATGGAGTCATGCACGTGAAGAGATAGGTCCTGCAAGATGTGGGTTTCTCTTATCATTCCTTCAACATGAACTTGTAAAATTCTGAAGAAAAAGAAAATCTTGTTACTTTTACAGCACAGTGATTTTGTAAATAACACACTAACTATTCTGACAACACCATTCAGAGGACACCAAACAGAGGACACCAAACAGATAACACTAAACAGAGGCAACCAGACAGATATCACCAAACAAATGACACCAGACAAATGTCACCAAACAGAGGAAACCAAACAGATGACACGAAACAGAGGACACCAGACAGATGTCACCAGACAGATGTCACCAAACAGAGAACACCAAATAGATGACACTAAACAGAGGACACTAAACAGATGACACTAAACAGAGGACACCAGACAGATGTCACCAAACAGAGGACATCAAAAGGAGGACACCATAAAGTCTCAAACACAAAATCACTTTTACTTCTCATTCTTCTTCGCTCACTTTAATAAATAGCTTCTGTTGGTGGTCTGTTCCAGCCATTTCTCGCCCTCCACTAATTTGGGTTTGTTATTCTGTTCCTCTCATGTAGCCGGCAGATCTGGATAACATGTTCCATTGTAGTTTTGTTTTCATTCTCCAAATGTGGGCACATGTCTGTGTGACAGAGGTTTTCTGTATTGAACAGATTATTTTAGTCTGCAGTGGCAGGTCTTAGTCTGAATATTGTCACTTGGTTTCTTCTTGTCAAAGAGTTGCAGACGTCTGCTATATCAGATCATGTCTCTGTGTAATTTCTCTTTGTGGTTCGCTTTTATTCATCTTTATTTCTTCATATGCAGCTCTGTCTTCAGTTTGTGTTTGTCCATCCTTTTTGGATGACACGATCTGTCTGATCATTACGATGACTTTGTCCGAAAGAAACCACCATGTTTTCACATTCTGGCTGGGATTCATGTGTGCCTCCGAAAGGCTGACAAATTCATTTCTACTTTTGTTTTGAGGTTCATTGTGACTTCTTGGAAAGCTCTATTTTATCTGACGTGAGCTTGGCAGCTGGGGGTGTCTGTGAAAGTGTGTGGATCCAGCAGTGTGGCATGCCCACAGTGTCCAGAAACATTAGAGATGTTCATATATCTCATTGCAAATCTCGTTATATGAGATAGATAAGACCCAGGGCTACACACACATAGATAAGACCCAGGGCTACACACACATAGATAAGATCCAGGGCTACACACACATAGATAAGATCCAGGGCAACACACATAAAACAGAGAAAATCCTGGCATAAACGAAGCGTTAAATGTGACTAAAAGATGTGAGGTGTAGGAGCAAGGTGAGATGTCGGAGAAAGATGTGATGTTTTAGAGAAAGGTGGGATGTAGGTGAGATGTTGAAGAAAGGTGAGATGTATGAAAAAGGATAGATGTAGGAGAAAGATGAGATGTATGAGAAAGATGAGATATAGGAGAAAGGTGATATGTATGAGAAAGGTGTATGAGAAAGGTGAGATGTAAGAGAAAGATGTGTGAGAAAGGTGAGATGTAAGTGTCATAGACTGTGATTGTTGGAGGTTGTGTCAAAGACTGTGATTGTTGGAGGTTATGTCATAGACTATGATTGTTGGAGGTTGTGTCATAGACTATGATTGTTGGAGGTTGTGTCATAGACTGTGATTGTTGGAGGTTGTGTCATAGACTGTGATTGTTGGAGGTTGGAAGTAATCCGTAAGTTTCCGAAGGAGAGTACCAATGCTGTTGGGCGTTCTTTCGAGGGTTGCAGCGGGTTGTATAGTTGGCTGACAACACAAGTGGAAATGTCCAGACTGAAAGGGTTTGTGGCGAGTTGTATAATCAGGACGAAGACTGTTTATTCAGTACGAGTGTCAGCCTCTCACAGACTGACACGGTTTCTATCAGGTGTGGATGTTACAAGGTGGCTGGTGTGTCTGTCTAGGTGTGATAGATTTAGTCTTACCAGACAAATCTTGTCTCCATATTGACAGCTCTAATTTATTTATAGAATTACGTCGCAATCCTAATAATATATTTTTTTTTATAATTAGGGGTGGGCTTTCCACAGGACCTGACCACTAACATCAGCAAGTACCGCGGCAGTTGGCGGATTAATAAAGGCGCCCTCACTACCGACACATTTTTAAAGTAGGACCGGTAGAAATAATAATTCGGGGGGTGGGAGTGGGGGTGGGGGGGGGGGGTTTGGGTTACAAAAGCCGAGGCGGGCCGGGAGCCCTGGTCATACATTTCGAGAGAGATTCAGAGAGGAACATTCAGAACAAACATTTTCGAAGAAATATTTCGAGAGAGACATTTAGAGAGAGAAGAGAGAGGCACAGATTTCAACGACTCAGACATTTCCATAGAAACATTTGGAGAGAGACGATTAAGAGAAAGATGGCATTTTTCGAAGAAACATTTCGAGAGAGACATTTTGGAGAGAGACGATTCAGAGAGAGAAAACAGATTTAGAGAGGGATTTTTCAGAGAGTCATTCAGACTCATTCAAAGAGAGATTCAGGGAGACACAGATGTAGCGAGAGACCCGGATTTAGAGAGGGACTCAATCAGAGAGACGATTCAGGAAGACAGTCAGAGAGTAACACGCCGGAACGTCGCATTGACTGAGTTCCAGTTTACAGAAGTAAAGTATTCCTGATTTTCATTTGTGCGTAATTAGAATTTCACCAGGTTAACATTTTAACCAGCGTCAGACACGTGGGCGGCCTTTCAAGTTTCTAGTCATCGCAGATATTTCACAGAAGCAGCCTAGACCAGTCACAGCTACCTGCTATAGGAGAGAACAGGCTTCCTGTTAGATCTAGAAGGGCTGAGTGAAAACTTTACCATTTTCCACGTGTGTCGACCTGCTCCAGGTTACCACATGGGTCAACCTGCCTTTTTTCAACACAGGCCAGTTTAAATACGCGGCTGCCATCACTGAGTTAGTAGTCATCGTAGATTCATAGCAGTAGCCTAGCTTTTCGATATCCACCACGCAGATCGATAGTCATCGCTAGGAACTGAGCCAAGAACGTCTACCTGGGTTGGGTTTACCACGAATTAACAATCGGCGTCAATACGCCATAATTCGGATTCACGTTTCAGCAGGCCAAGTTCGGAAAGTGGACTGTGGACAATAGTTTTAGGTTTATTGGTAGTCTGAGTTTAAAGTTAGGTAACCATTAGATAGAAGCGTGTAGGAAGTTGTGCGTGATAGAAGAGTGGAAGTTTTGAAATAGTGTCCTTAGTTTATTGAAGTGTTAATTGATGTGATCGATTTTTAGACTGCAAAGGTGGATAGTCAAGGTGCGGCCTCAGTGAGACAGAAGAGCAAAACCCCGTTCCGTCTGATACACAGGTGTATACTAGTATGTCTGTCGTGGTGTGTACTTGTATATCTGTCCAGGTGTGTAATCATGTGTCTGTTCAGGTGTACTGGTAGGGCTGTTCAGGTGTGTACTGGTACTGTAGAACCATGTATGGAGATAGCACAAAGCGCTCAGTTACAATCCTACCAAAGGATGAGAAAGAACCTGAACCAACACTGGAAGAAGTACGCTCTGCAATTAAAAGCCTGAAAAAGGGAAAGTCCCCAGGATGCAATGATATCCCAGCAGAACTAATACAAGCAGGAGGAGAGGCATGTGCTCGAGTCTATCACAAGCTGTGTAAACAGATATGGCACAGTGCAGAGTGGCCAGAAGCATGGAAGAAATCAATTTATATTCCCCTCCCCAAAAAAGGCAACCGGAAGCTGTGCACGAACTACCGAACTATCGCAATGATCAGCCATGCTAGCAAGATACTCTTGCGAATCCTATTAAGAAGGATAGAGAAAAGGTTTGAATCTGAAATTCACGTAGTCCAGGCAGGTATTAGGAAAGACAGAGGGACCCGGGACCACATATTCAATTTAAGGAATATCTATGAAAATTGTAGAGTGTAATGTAGACCTGTACACATGTTTCATTGATTACACTAAGGCCTTCGACACGGTAAAATATCAAAATCTGTGGAGAATCATGAAGTAAATGGTGTTTCCTTTGCATATAGTCCATCTCATTGAAAAATTATACCAAGATCAACAAGCCGCTGTCCGAGTATCTGGGCAAACATCAGATTGGTTTGCAGTACAAAAGGGAGTCCGACAGGGATGTATCCTCTCACCTTATCTGTACAACATATATGCGGAATGTATAATGAGAAATGTACGAGAAGATGAAAACATTCAAAGTTTCGACCCATTTACGATTGGGGGGTACGAAATTCCAGAATTACGATACGCAGATGACACAGTGATACTATCAAGAAGTGCGGAAGGGCTAGAGCAGCTACTTTCAGCCGTTAATGGACACAGTAAAGATCAAAATCTGTTCATAAATATAAACAAAACAAAGATAATGACCACCGATAAAACACAATGTCAGCATAAATTTACAGTGGGTGGTGAGGAAATAGATCAGATTACACATTTTTAATATCTGGGCTCCAGAATTGACAAAAATGGTGACTGCTCGAAAGAAATCAGAAGAAGACTAGCTATGGCAATGCAGAGATTGAATTGCCTGAAGAAATTATAGCAGGGCACCAACAAAACGATAAAAGTAAAGAACCTGTGTTTTTCCTGTGGCAGCTTATGGCTGTGAAGCATGGACGATTTACAAAACTTCTAGACAAAGAATCGAATCCTTCGAGTCAAAATGTTACAGAAAGATCCTCAGAATACCCTGGACAGAGAAAAGAAGAAATGTAGACATTCGGCAAGAGTTGAGCATAGAGGAGAACTGGTTTATCAATTCCATTTTGGCTAGAAAATGCAAATACTTTGGTCACATCAAGAGACACAACGGTCTTGCGAGAACGGTGATGGAAGGTATGGTGCCAGGCAAAAGAGGAAGGGGTAGACCAAGAAGACGATGGCACCAAGATATCCAGGAGTCCCTGAGTATGACAGTGGCGGAAGCTGGTGTTTTGGCAAGGGAACGAGTTTCTTTCAGACAGACTGTGATGGGAGCGACGTTCTACAAAGGACATGCTACGTGATAATGACTGGTACGTCTGTCTAGGTGTGTACGTGTATGCCTGTCCCAGGTGTGTACTGGTATGTCTGTCCCATGTGTATACTTGTTTGTCTGTCTAGGTATGTCTGTCCAAGGTGTGTACTGGTATGTCTGTCCAGATGTGTACTGATATGTCTGTCAAGGTTTGTACTGGTACGTCTATCCAGGTGTGTACGTGTATGCCTGTCCCAAGTATGTACTGGTATGTCTGTCCAAGGTGTGTACTTGTATGTCTGTCTAGGTATGTCTGTCCCAGGTGTGTACTGGTATGTCTGTCTAGGCGTGTCTATCCAAGGTGTGCCCTGGTATGTCTGTCCACGTATGTCTATCACAGGTGTGTAGTGATATGTCTGTACCAAGTGTAGCTGTCCTAGGTGTGTATTGGTATGTCTGTCCAGGTGTGTGCTGGTATGTCTGTCCACGTGTGTCTGTCCCAGGTGTGTACTAGTATGTTTGTCCAGGTGTGTACTGGTATCTCTGTCCAGGTATGTCTGTCTCAAGTGTGCACTGGTATAACTTACCCTGGTATGTTTGTCCCAGGTGTGTACTGGTATGTCTGTCTGGGTGTGTACTGGTACATCTGTCCAGGTGAGTACTGGTATGTCTGTCTGCGTGACTACTGGTATGTCTGTCATTCGCTGAACAATTCAAGCTGAGACTTGAACTAATATGAAAAGATCCATTTAGCGAGAAGTCATCTGGGTCATGATATCAGCTGATTGGCTGGTTCAAGCTGGGATATCAGCTGATTGGCTTGTCCATATTAGGATATCAGCTGATTGGCTGGTTCATGTTGCGATATCAGCTGATTGGCTGGTTCATGTTGGGATATCAGCTGATTGGCTGGTTCATTAACTTTAATAAGTAATGGCCAACAGTTAGTTTTCTTCATCATCCTTGTGCAGAGCTGACAAACAAAATGGAGTAAACCTGTCTTACGTATGGGTCTTTAGATCGTGTAGGTCTTTAGATCCTGTAGGTCTTTAGATCGTATAGGTCTTTAGATCGTGTAGGTCTTTAGATCATGTGGCTCTTTACATCGTGTAGGTCTTTACATCCTGTGGGTCTTTATATCGTGTATGTCTTTAGATCGTGTAGGTCCTTAGATCGTATAGGTCTTTAGATCGTGTAGGTCTTTAGATCGTGTGGGTCTTTAGATCGTGTATGTCTTTAGATCGTGTAGGTCTTTAGATGGTGTAGGTCTTTAGATCGTGTGGGTCTTTAGATTGTGTAGGTCTTTAGATCGTGTGGGTCTTTAGATCGTGTAGGTCTTTAGATCGTGTAGGTCTTTATATCGTGTGGGTCTTTAGATCGTGTGGGGACGTTTGGTTCCCCGTTTTGTTTTGTTTTTGGTGGCTCATGGCTGCAGTGAACGAATAAAAGACAGAAAGACAGAAAGAAAAACATAAGACAGAAAGGCAGAAAGAAAGACACAAAAAATAAAAGACAGAAAAACAGAAATAAAGACAGAAAGACAGAAAAACAGAAAGACAGAAAGAGAGAATGCAAGACAGAAAGACAGAAAGAAGTTTAGCACGTGCTGAGACCAACCTGAAAAATCCACCTTGCCGTCCTTGTTCTTGTCAATGTCATCGATCAGCTCATCTAATTCCTGATCTGATATCTGCACCTTAGCCTGGATCGTCTTCAGGATACCTCTGAGGTCTTCGTTGGGGATGAAACCTTTCCTGTTGTCGTCCAGAATTCGGAACATTTCCTTGTAGCAGGTCTCCTCATCTTTGTCCTTGAGAATGTGAGACAGCTGGGAGAAAAACTCATCGAAAAAGTCCACATTGGCATTTGGGGTTTCATCTGAAATAAACAAGATATAAATGGGAACTGCGACCACAAAAAACAAGATATAGATGGGAACTGCTACCACAAAAAAAAAAATAGAAATTGGAACTACTACCATAAAAAAACAAGATATAAATGGGAACTACTACCACAAAAAACAAGATATAAATGGGAACTACTACCACAAAAAAACAAGATATAAATGGGAACTACTACCACAAAAAAACAAGAAATAAATGGGAACTACTACCACAAAAACAAGATATAAATGGGAACTACTACCACAAAAAACAAGATATAAATGGGAACTGCGACCACAAAAAAACAAGATATAAATGGGAACTGCAGACCACAAAAAACAAGATATAAATGGGAACTACTACCACAAAAAACAAGATATAAATGGGAACTACTACCACAAAAAACAAGATATAAATGGGAACTGCTACCACAAAAACAAGATATTAATGGAACTGCTACCACAAAAAAACAAGATATAAATGGGAACTGCGACCACAAAAACAAGATATAAATGGGAACTGCTACCACAAAAAACAAGATATAAATGGGAACTGCTACCACAAAAAACACATGCAAGGCTACCCACCATTTAACCACCTTTTCATGGTGCACATTGACAAAATTTAGAATATTTACACATTTTAGAATATAGAAAAAAATGTAGATTATAGAAAAACATTTTGATAAAATATAGATTATAGATCAAATTTAGAACAAATATAGATTATAGACAAAATTTAGACAGAATGTAGATTATAGACAAACACTCCTTTTTGCAGATGATCAGAGCCTCTTTCATAACGATAAAGAAAACCTTTAAAGAAGCTGTAGTTTGGTAGTCCAGCTGATCAGGTAAAACCCCTGTCATGGTTGGACAGGGAAATAGCAATTGGAAGAAAAGAAGATTCTAGAGAGGTAACGCAGGGCAGAAAAAATGCAGATAAGAAGGCAAAGATACGTGAGGGCTCCGTGCTAATAATAGGGGATTCAATGATGGGCGAGGTCGGTAGACATTTGACAGAACAACATTAAATGTTTGAAGAAATGGATATTGGGGGAGCTAAAATTGAGGATATAGAAGAGAAAATAAAGATGAAAGATGACAGAGCAAACAGACATGTTGTGATAGTGCTAGGTACAAACAATCTAAAGAGAGATGGTACAGAATTAATAATGCAAAGATACAAGAGTCTTATGAGAACACTTAATGAAAGAAATACAGGAAGGTCACCATGATGGGTGTTTTAGACAGAGCAGATGGGTCAGACTATGTAGACAGCAAGATAATAGGTATCAACCTTAGGTTACAGGTGATGTGTGCAGATATGGGTATGGATTTTCTTGATGTGAAAGTAGACAAAGGTAAAATGCTAGACAGAAAAGGATTACATCTAAATGAGATAGGACAGCTTGCTGTAGCGAAGAATATGTTTCATCACTGTTAAATATGTAAACTATTAGGGCCTTTGAAGTATGAGACTAAAGATAGGCCTAAGACATTGTGATATAGAGGACACAGTCGAAAGGTACAGTTGGAGACAGAGATATGTGAAATGAGTAGTGGAAAAATAAAAATTGAAAGCAAAAATTGGAAAAACAACAAAATAACAAACTAAAATGTTTTTAAGGAAATGTGAGACGCATAGTAAATAAAAGAGAAGAATTGGAGCTGTATGTAGAAAAAGAAAAACCAGATATAATATGAATAAACAGAATCATGGACATATGAGGACATTTCAGGTAGTGAAATTGAAATAGAGGGGTATACAATGTTAAGGAAAGATAGGGTAGTTGGAGACAAGGCTAAGGGAGGTGGCGTTTTATTATACTGAACAAATTTTGTTAATATAACTATCAAAGATGATCTATCATCTGGCAACAAAAAGAAAGTGAATGGGGAAATAAAAAAAGTGGGGTGAAAAAAACTGTGATTGGAGTGTGCTATAAATGTCCATCAAGTCAAAAAAAGAAAGATGAGGAGCTGATTAGTAGCATAGCAAAGGCAAGTGAAGGGAAATTATTAATAATGGGGGATTTCAACTTTCCAGAAATAAAATGGGATATGGCAGAAGCACTTGTAGAGTCAAAACCTTTTGTTAAGTGCATAACTGACAATTTTTTAATTCAACACGTAGAAGCAGCCACCAGAGGCAAAAACACACTCAACAGTTTTTATTACAGAGGAAAATATTATTAAAAACATTCCTGTTGAGGAACTGTTTGGCTCAAGTGACCTTCAAATGATCCGTTCGGATCTTATAGCAGAGAAAGAAGTAAACATAAACACACGAACATACGACTACTCTAAGGCTACGAGCCACATAATCTGGAAAGATATTGTTGGAGGAACAGGTGTTGAACAAGAGTAGGTGAGTTTCAAAACAGTTCTAGAAAAGCTAAAAGAGGAATGTTTCATGTAGGGAGGTAAACCTCAGGCTTGAAAAGTTGATAACTAGATTTTAGTTAAATGTAAAAGATCTAAAAATAAAGCATGAAAAATATATATATAGAGACATGTAAATCAAAAGAAATATATTAAAAATATTTGGACCAGTAAAACAAAGTTCAAAAAATGAATAAAACAGCAAAAGTAGACTTGGGAAAAAAACTTGCTCATAGGATCAAGACTGAAAGTTAAAGTGTACCAGTTCCAGTCCGAGCATAAGCGTTTAGGGCAGGGGTAATGTGGTCGGCAACTCTGAGAACAAAGGTACCTGAATGTGTGTCAAGGTCACTCTCTGTCTGGACACTACGCCAAGGTCACTTATCGTCTCAACAAAGGAAATCGGGGTTGGGGGAAAGAATGTGTACAGGTAGTGGACTAGGAACTGACCACTGACGTTCCGATTTGGTTAGTGGGGAATGAGTGACAGACAAGAGGGCAGCGGAGCTTGCTGCGATATATGACTGACAGGCGTTCAGAGTAATTCGTTCCAATAACGACTGAATGGGGCCATCCCCCCGAGATTCATTGGACAGCTCTGATACTGCTTGAGACTATATAATACTAGACAAGGTTTAGCACAAGCGAACTTGCCATGGAGAGAGAGCGAGAGACTGAGAATCTAGCTAGGAGTCTGTTTAGCTCACCGACAATAGAAGAGTGATTGATAGGCTGTTTTTACGAATGTGTGAGAACAGGGTCGCTGAACAAGCAAACACCTTCGAGTCTTGGCCAGTCGCTCTATAATGATGCAGGAGAGATCCCCTTATTTGAAAAGGGAAAAAATATCAGACCCAGCAAATTATAGACCGGTGAGTTTAACGAGCATAGTCTGTAAATTGTTAGAATCAATAATCAAAGAAAACATTGAAATGCATTTAGTCAAGTTTTATCTAATCAGAAATAGTCAGCATGGATTTATTAGAGGGAGATCGTGCTTAACAAATCTATTAGAATTCACGGAGGAGGTTACTAAAATGATAAAGGGGAGCCAGTGAACGTTATTCATCTAGATTTTGCAAAGCCCTTTGATAGTACCTCATAAAAGATTTTTTAGAAAGTTAAAATCACATGGAATAGGTGGGAAAGTTGTCAAATGGATTGAAAATTGGTTAACGGGAAGAAGGCAGAGAGCTGCCATAGATAAATAATACTTTTAGTGGTGTGAAATGAAAAGTGGAATGCCACAGGGCTCGGTTGTGTGGCCAATTTAGTTCTTGAAATATGTAAACGATTTGGACATTGATACGGGATCAATGATTGCAAAATTCTCGGATGACACAAAACTATGCAGTAGTGTCTCATCTAAAGCAGAAGTGGATATATTGAGATAGAATTTAGATAAAATATGATAATGGTCTGTAAGCTGGTAAATGGAGTTTAATGTAGATAAATGTACAGTCATCCACAGGGATAGATCCATTATAGAACATAATTACAGAATGGGAGAGAACAATATTAGAATAATAGAAAAAGAAAAGGACCTAGGGGTTATAATAGATCATACAGGTAAAGTCAGTGAGCAAGTCAAGGTAGCAGTGAAAAAGTCAAATGGAATATTAGGTATGATAAAAAAAAATATTAAACAAAGGAGCAAGGAAGTGATTGTGAAATTGTATAAAGCTTTAGTTAGACCTAGATTGGAGTACTGTGTACAGGTTTGTAGTCCTTATCGTATATGAGATATAAACATGCTGGAAAGGATACAAAGAAGAGTGACAAAGCTGAAAGGTTGATTTCAGATTTACAGTTATGAGGAAATAAAAACCGGACTACATTGTCTAGAAAAGAAAAGAATTCGAATTGACAGGTTTATTCGATAATCAAAGAAAAGGATAAATTACACTATAACACGTTTTTTGCAAAATACACGCTCCTACAAAAACAAGAGGGGATAGCTACAAATTAACTGAAGAAAGGTCCAGATTAGATATAAGAAAATTCTTTTTTAATCACAGAGTAGTGAATGTTTCGAATGCATTACCACAGGAAGTAGTAGCAGGGATAATTCATGCTTTTAAGAGTATAGAAGATACACATTGCTTTTAGAGCAGGGGAAAGTAAATTAAACTGGTTGTATACAGACTCAGAAGAGTCTTCTAAACCATTATAAAGACGTTAAGTTAAGTTAAGTTGTTACGACAAACTGGATCTGCTGGGGAAAAAATGAAAAAGCAAAGAAATGAGGAAGATATCATCCTAATATTTAGGAAACGAAGAAAAGACTAGAGAGTTCCGTGGCAAGAAGCCCAATTTTATGGAATAGACACACTATGTAATACATATAGAATGAAGGATGGCCTAACATGGCAACAAAAGGGTGATATGAAAGGATATTCTGACATGAAAAGGATAGAGTGACATGTAAAGGATAGTCTGAGAGCGTGACATGAGACGGATAGTCTGAGAGCGTGACATGAGAAGGATAGTCTGAGAGCGTGACATGGGAAGGATAAGCTGAGAGCGTGACATGAAAAGGATAAGCTGAGAGCGTGACATGAAAAGGATAGTCTGAGAGCGTGACATGAGAAGAAGAGCGTGACATGGGAAGGATAGTCTGAGAGCGTGACATGAGAAGGATAGTCTGAGAGCGTGACATGAGAAGGATAAGCTGAGAGCGTGACATGGGAAGGATAAGCTGAGAGCGTGACATGGGAAGGATAGTCTGAGAGCGTGACATGAGAAGGATAAGCTGAGAGCGTGACATGGGAAGGATAAGCTGAGAGCGTGACATGGGAAGGATAGTCTGAGAGCGTGACATGAGAAGAAGAGCGTGACATGAAAAGGAAAGAGTGACATTTACAACAGTAAAAAAAATATAATTATTGAACATCACTATAGGAGCGAAACATGAAGAGGTAGTAGCTAATATGTGTCTGTTTGGGATCACGATGCGGAGCAGCGCATAAGCTGCAGCAGTCAGCGACCCTTAGCTGACTGCTAGCGTCAGGGCCAGCGAACCAGAGCTGCCAAGACCCTTCTACACCTCTACGCGGTGATCCTGGATAACAGGTTGCAGCAGGGCAGACTGGCTAAGGAGAAGGGATCGAAGAGGGAATGCTAATCCGGTACTCAACAAATGCTTGCTGAAGTCGGATGTGTTGGACCGAAAGGTGCAAATATCGCAGTCAATGTGTAAACTACGACACAACGCATTCCGTTCTCTGGACTACATTCTGCTACCTAAGCATTTTAAGGGTTTGGTAGCAGGAGATTGTGAACGACCGAAACCAAGCCATATGTGTCTGTATGATATGTGAATGTGTGCTTGGGAGAAAGTGGAATGTGTGATTGAGAGAAAGTACAATGTGTGATTGAGAGAAAGTGCAATGTGTGATTGACCTGAGAGAAAGTACAATGTGTGATTGAGAGAAAGTAGAATGTGTGATTGAGAGAAAATACAATGTGTGACTGAGAGAAAGTACAATGTGTGATTGATAGAAAATAGAATGTGTGATTGAGAGAAAATAGAATGTGGGATTGAGAGAAAATAGAATGTGTGATTGAGAGAAAATAGAATGTGAGAAAATATCAATTTGGAAACTGCTCTCGATGTTTTTGTTTATGTTTCTGAAAAAATATCAATGACATTGACCTTATTGACCTTCCTAACCAGAGAATGGCTGTGCGGTGCTATTGGATGGTTTGTTATCGGTTTACAAATTGGAGGCTTGCTCTCGTAAAGCCGCGAGTGGTTCACAGTTAGCAGGGGCTACTTCAAAGAGGATGTATGTGGTATCTCTCTGAGTATGAGAGATTATCTAGACACGGCGTTTCTAAACGTGATTCATTGACATTTGGTGATCGCGTCATGCAAGTAAATAAAAAAGTGTTCACGAGACCCCATGCCCACGAGACCCGCTTTGTTTTCCAAACCCACCAACAAATATTTTAGGCGACCTGAAAGTTCAGCTGTCCGTTTGCTGCCAGTAAACGTATTTACCGCTCTTGGTTCTGAAATATTTCGCACAGCTGATTTGATTCGGGGGTACTCAGATGATGGTCAGGGTCAGCGTAGTGTTGCATAGGGGTATTTAAATTGATAGATCTCCAGTCCTCTTTAGCGTTGACATATTTAGTATTTTTTGGGAACATAAGATACAATAAGGTTTCAAATACTGCGAAGTGTTTCTCTGTAATGTCTAGTTATGTTCGGTACGACCTGTGCGAGCTTTCTGAAATGAAATACCTCAAGAACAAAGCCTGATCACGAGATTAACTGATTCACGTCTGCAAGACTGTTTACGTGTTTGGAGGATGTGCGAACATCCTAATGTGTGAACAATTGTGTGGGAGGTGGCAGACAGGGGTGGAATGTTTGAACATATGTTTACAAGCGACTTGTCCTTGGACATCCCTAAACTTCTGACGTGTAGCTAGCTATAAGCGATTTGCTATTGGACATCCCTGAACTTATGACGTGTCAAGTGACTTGCTATTGGACATCCCTGAACTTCTGATGTATTACAAGCGACTTGCTATTGGACATCACTGAACTCCTGACGTGTAGCTACAAGCGACATCCTTGGACATCCCTGAACTCCTAGCGTGTGTCTGACGTGTAGCTAGTAACAAGCAACTTGCTATTGGACATCACTAAACTTCTGACGTGTAGCTACAAGCGACTTGCCCTTGGACATCACTGAACTCCTGACGTGTAGCTACAAGCGACTTGCCCTTGGACATCACTGAACTCCTGACGTGTAGCTAGCTGCAAGCGACTTGCCCTTGGACATCACTAAACTTCTGACGTGTAGCTACAAGCGACCTCTCCTTGAACATCTCTGAACATCTGACGTGTAGATACAAGCGACTTGCTCTAGGACATCCCTGAACTTCTGATGTATTACAAGCGACTTGCTATTGGACATCACTAAACTCCTGACGTGTAGCTACAAGCGACTTGTCCTTGGACATCACTGAACGTCTGACGTGTAGATACAAGCGACTTGCCCTTGGATATCCCTGAACTCCTGACGTGTAGCTAGCTACAAGCGACTTGCTATTGGACATCCCTGAACTTCTGACGTGTAGCTACAAGCGACTTGCTATTGGACATCCCTGAACTTCTGACGTGTAGCTACAAGCGACTTGCCCTTGGACATCCCTGAACTCCTGACGTGACTTTCAAGCTCAAGGATGTCATTAACCTGGTGAGTTTTTAGAAAATGTATTGTTTTACAAAAATGAAACCCACAATATTCCACAGCACTCGCGTTCTTAATATTACACGGGGTCGGTGCTCGCAAAGGTTGAGAGCCCATGCTCTAGACCAAGAAACTAATTTCGCAATGGTTGAGAGCCCATGCTCTAGACCAAGAAACTAATCCCGCAATGGTTGAGAGCCCCTGCTCTAGACCAAGAAACTAATCCCGCAATGGTTGAGAGCCCATGCTCTAGACCAAGAAACTAATCCCGCAATGGTTGAGAGCCCATGCTCTAGAGCAATGGTTGCTCCATAATACTAGGAGGCGGGTGTGACAGTGGATCGTTCTACCCATTCTATGTATCCCAGACTTGATGAACTTTACAACTGTCTAACTTTATAATACGCTAGCATGTCGCAGGAAACGTATTCGCTGGTTACATGCAGTCGGGCCGAGAGTTCCCTAGGTTTGGCGGTGCATAGTCCTGCTACACAATATGTGGACCGGTTTATTGAGTTAGTTGATTGCACGAAGCGGCTGTAGAAGAGCATTACACATTCGGCCCGCTCTGGCTTGGAGCATTACCTAAGGCCATGCTTGGAACATACACGTTACTCAGTCTTATCTTGGCGCGCATCCGCGGGATTTAACAAATATGGCAACCAGAAACGAGGTCAGCCCAACCTTCCTCTTTTACTTGAAAGAATGTAGTATTTGATTTCTTCACCAGTCACGCAAAATAGATTTCCGTTCCAGGTTTTTTTTAATGTTTAGTTTTTCAGCTTAAATGTGTGGTTCCTTCAGGTAGTGCACGGGCAATGAGTGTGTGGCTCACACGCTCGTTTCGTTACTTGAAGCCACATAATGGTTGTGTTTGAGTGACTGTGGTATGCGTGGAAGGTGGGAGAGAGGGGATGTGTGAACATGTGTCTGGGAGGTGGGAGAGGGGGAATGTGTGAACATGCGTGTGTGGGAGGGGGGAGAGGAGGGATGGGGTGGGAGGGGGTGATGTGTGAACATGCGTGTGTAGGAGGTGGGAGAGGGGGGTGTGGGGTGGGAGGGCGTGATGTGTGAACATGCGTGTGTGGGAGGTGGGAAATGGGGGATGTGTGAACATGTGTGTGGGAGGTGGGATTTGTGAACATGCGTGTGTGGGAGGTGGGGTGGGGGATGTGTGAACATGCGTGTGGGAGGTGGGAGAGGGGTGATGTGTGAACATGCGTGTGTGGGAGGTGGGAGAGGGGTGATGTGTGAACATGCGTGTGTGGGAGGTGGGAGGGGGGATGTGTGAACATGCGTGTGGGAGGTGGGAGAGGGGTGATGTGTGAACATGCGTGTGTGGGAGGTGGGAGAGGGGGGTTTGGTGTGGGAGGGGGTGATGTGTGAACATGCGTGTGTAGGAGGTGGGAGAGGGGGGTGTGGGGTGGGAGGGGGTGATGTGTGAACATGCGTGTGTGGGAGGTGGGAGAGGGGGGATGTGTGAACATGTGTGTGGGAGGTGGGATGTGTGAACATGCGTGTGTGGGAGGTGGGAGGGGGGATGTGTGAACATGCGTGTGGGAGGTGGGAGGTGGGAGGGGGGATGTGTGAACATGCGTGTGGGAAGTGGGAGAGGGGTGATGTGTGAACATGCGTGTGTGGGAGGTGGGAGGGGGGATGTGTGAACATGCGTGTGGGAGGTGGGAGAGGGGTGATGTGTGAACATGCGTGTGTGGGAGGTGGGAGGGGGATGTGTGAACATGCGTGTGTGGGAGGTGGGAGAGGGGTGATGTGTGAACATGCGTGTGTGGGAGGTGGGAGGGGTGATGTGTGAACATGCGTGTAGGAGGTGGGAGAGGGGTGATGTGTGAACATGCGTGTATGGGAGGTGGGAGAATGTCGATCTGTTAACAATAATCTCTAGACCAGCGGTTCTCAACCTGTTGTTACCGAACCCCTGTGGGTTCGAGAAGTCCACTCATGGACTCCGCGGAAGGTTGAAAAAATGTTCTGAGCTTTTACAATTAAAATCAAAAGTAAAAACATTTTATGCTTTCATTTACTAAAATAGAAACCGTTTGAAGGACGTAGTAAGAAACCAGGATACAAGTTTCAGCTTTTAATCCCAATATAACAAGACTCGTAAATTAAATACAGTGCCAGCCTTCTCGTTAAAGTCAAATGTTCAGTTCATGATCAACGCTAATGTGCACCATGATGGCTAATTAGCTGCACAAACCTTCCAACGATTCAGCACACTTACAAGTCTGATATACGTTCAAGCGAAACTCCTAAAATGTATTTTTAACAATGTATTGTAAAATGTTCTACCAAAACTAGATATTTTTTACTGTAATCAAAAAGGGAAGGATACTCTTCTACATATATTAAGTGACAGACAGGGTGCACTTGAGACACTCCAGAACTTAGCAGCAGAACTTGACGTCGTTCAAGATGGTGACGGCTTAGATTTGTCGAGAGTTCCAGAAATAAGCGGGTACTCATTTGTGTTTAGTATTTAAAATATTGTTGCATTTGTAGTTTACTGTAGCATACATATTTACAGAATAGTATTCTGCTTGAAACAGTTAGTTGGTTCTTGTCAGAAATTAAGCGTTAGTAACTGTAGTGTAGGTCTAGTATATAGTGAGAGCTGTTGTACGGTAAATAATAGATCAAATATAGATTGAATTAGTATACCTTTTTGGCTGGGAAGTGAAACGCAGTCGTAATAAGACAAATATGGATACGACCAGGCGAAACACAGAGATGAGGAATGGCGTGAATAGGATGTGTGGTAGTTGTGTGACAACTTTGGAGAAAACGTTTAGTGTGTAGATTAGACGACAGGCAGGCTGGAGTTGAGTGTGAGATGAGATTAGGGTGAATGGGGGAGATTGGTGGGGGGGGGGGAGGGGTTGAGGCTAGTAGAACAAAATAGAAGAAGAACAAAAGAAAAATTGATCAATCTTGAAAAATCTAGGAAGCAGAGATGACAGGAATATCAGCTAAGTTAGGTTCAGAGAAGGCAATACGGGTAGGCATTAGTAGGCATTAGTAGGCATTAGTAGCAGGACCTGAGATGACCTGTTGGGAAAACATCAACATACAAAACAGAGAGCTTTGCCGACAGGCATGCAACAGAATGGGAGGGTACAGTTTTGGTAGTGGGTGACTCATTGGTGAGAGAGGTGAGGGAACATTTGACATAACAACATCACGTGTTTGAAACAATGAATATTCGGGGAACAAAGGTAGAAGACATAAAGGGTACAATAAAGTTGATAGCTGATAGTCATGTAGTTGTAGTGGTAGGGACACATAACCTAAAGAGAGTTGGTACAGAGTTAATTATGCATAGTTACAAGTGTCTAATGAGAACGGTAAAGGAAGGTCAACAGTAAGGGAATAGATATCAACCTCCGGTTGCAGGTGAAGTGTGCTGATACGGGTATAGATGTGATTGATGAGAAAATAGACAAACGTAAAATGCTAGACGAGAAAAGTTTACATCAGGACAGCATCTAGACAGGAAAAGCTTACATCAGGACAGCATCTAGACAGGAAAAGCTTACATCAGGACAGCATCTAGACAGGAAAAGCTTACATCAGGACAGCATCTAGACAGGAAAAGCTTACATCTGAATCAGATAGAAGAGCATGCGGTAGCTAGAACATGTTTCCTCACTGTGTAAAACATTGAACCTATGAAGGATGAGACCAAAGAATTTAATCAAAGAGGAGAATTGGGTAGTGAAAAAGCTTCAATCAAAATAATAAAACAAAAGCAGGAATTGGAAAAAACAACAAAATAACAAACTAAAATGTTTCATGCAAATATTGAAAGCATAGTAAATCAAAGAAGAATTGGAAGCGTATGTAAAAGAATTTGTAAAACCCAGATATAATATGGAATCAAAGACACATGAGGACATTGCAGATAGTGAACTTGAAATAGACGGATTTACAATGTTAGGGAAAGAAAGGGTAGTTGGAGACAAGGCTAGGGGAGGTGGCGTTTTATTATACTGTACGAATTCAGTTAATATAACTATCAAATATGATCTATCATCTGGCAACAAAAAAGAGTATGGGGAAAATAGAAAGTGGGGATGAAAATAAAAAAGTGGTTGGAGTATGCTACAGATGTCTATCAAGTCAAAAAGAGGAAGATGAGGAGCTGATTAGTAGCATAGAAAAGATACGTGAAGGGGCATTTTATTAATGTGAGATTTCAACTTTCCGGAAATAAAAGGGGTATTGCAGAAGCACTTGTAGAGTCAAAGCCGTTTTAAAATGCATAACTGACATTTTTTAAAATTCAACATAGAGAATAAACTACAGAAGGCAAAAACACGCTGGACCTAATATTTACAACAGAGGAAAATATGATTGAAAACATTACCAATGGAGAACAGTTTGGCTCAAGTGACCATCAGATCATCTGTTGGAGAACTGTTTCTGTTTCTATTTCTAAGAATCGACGTCACTGCACTCCATACCCATAGGTGTTCGGTCTCTCTCATCAAATGGCGTAAGGTATGGATGCTGATGGTTCCTGTAGCTCGCTGGTTGTACACTCTCCTGCGCCGTCCTCTCATGCGCCCTCGTTTAAAGTTGAAACTTTACAGTCTGTGGATTGCTGCTTCATCTATTGCGGTGTCCTCATCCAGCAGGCGGTCATTGATTAATTTCAAAATGTCACTTTTGTCCATCACCAATGTGCCCATGATGGGAGCTTGTGAAGCCAAGATGTCAGCTCTTTTATTGCCCTGAACCCCGGCATGAGCAGGACAGTAGATCCAGGTCAGCGCCTATAGGTTTGAGGCCTCAACAGCAGCTATCCACTCGTACCTAAGCCATCCCTTCTGTAGTTTCTGAAGTACTGATTGCGCATCTGTCACGATGACTGCCTTTGTTATAGAAGTCTCAGATATCCATTTCAGTGCTGAGGTCACTGCTTCCGTCTCTATTCTCAAACTGGATGTTGTTGACATGTATGCCCTACTGCGATTAGCAACGACCTCTCCTCTCACTCTAGCCGAGAAACCCCAGCCTGATGTCCCACTGCGCATGACTGATCCGTCGGTGTATATGACAGCATCACTCTCCTGGGTGTTCTCAGTTATCAGCTGATTTACATCGTGCTCTGCTCTCTCGTTGTTCCATTCTCTGCATTCCTTGCCTAAGGTTATGATGGCTCTCTGGTACTCTATTATTCTATCACCAGTGTGGACCCATTCTTCCTCTTTGGCTATCGTGTCAGCTGGAGTGACGTGTCCGATTGTTGTCTCAGCCTGTGCCATCCATGACGACCCTCTCTTGATTCTTGATCCCATGATGTCTGAGATACTACTGTGCAGAGGGTGGCACGTGTCTGTGGTAACACGCATATAGGCTTAGACTTGTGCCAGTTTATGTCTGGATGTCACCGATAACAATCCCAACATGTACCGCATCATCACAATAGGAAATCTCTAGTGCAACCCAGAACCAGTCGCATACCTTCATTCTGGATGCGATCCAACCTCTCACACTGTGTTCTTGATAGTGTGAGGATGCCTAGTGCGTAATCGACAACAGACAACACGACCTGACGAAATAGGATCTGTTGGGGAACTGTTTGGCTCAAGTGACCATCAGATCATCCGTTGGGGAACTGTTTGACTCAAGTGACCATCACATCATCTGTCGGGGAACTGTTTTACTCAAGTGACCATCACATCATCTGTCGGGGAACTGTTTGACTCAAGTGACTATCACATCATCTGTCGGGGAACTGTTTGACTCAAGTGACTATCACATCATCTGTTGGGGAACTGTTTGACTCAAGTGACCATCACATCATCTGTTGGGGAACTGTTTGACTGAAGTGACCATCACATCATCTGTCGGGGAACTGTTTGACTCAAGTGACCATCACATCATCTGTCGGGGAACTGTTTGACTCCCGTGACCATCACATCATCTGTCGGGGAACTGTTTAACTCAAGTGACCATCAGATCAACCGTTGGGGAGGGAAGAAAACATAGTACACGAACATACGACTACTCCAAGACAGATGTTATGAAGATAAAAGAAGCAGCGATCTACATATTCTGGGAATGGTATTGCCAGTGAAGCAAATGTTGATGAAGAGTGGCAGAGTTTTGAAACAGTTCTAGGAAATCTAAAAGAGAAATTTGTTCAATATAGAAAGGTAAACCCCAAGCGTTAAAATTGATAATTTGATCTGTAGTCAAATCTAGAAGAGCTAAAAATAAAGCATCAAGAAAAAAATATATAAAGGCAGATAAATTGTGAGAAACATATCTATTTTGAATATTTGGACAATCAAAACATAGCTCAGAAAGTAAATAAAGCAGCAAAAATAGACTTCGAAAATAACTTGCCTAAAAAGATCACAACTGATAGCAAAAGCTTTTCTTTTGTTAGAAATAAGCAAAGAACGAAAAACAAAGTAGGCTCTCTCATAGACAAATAATAAGTGAGAATATGGGAGCCGCTAATCTACTCAATCAGTGCTTTAGCCCAGTCTACACAAAAGAAGACTGCTTCAAAATCCCGGCGGCGTTAGATATATTTCAAAGGAACATAAATACATGGAGGGTAGGACAGAAGTATGTAAGGGATAGTACCTTACGGTGAGAGGCAGCCATATCCTTGATCGCCATGATGCTATTTGGTTCTCCAACTTCTGTCTAGCTCACGTATAGGTCCCAGAGTCTGTCTGTGTACGGCAGCGACACCCTCTAGGTGGCTTTGACTGGCCGGCTAAACTACGTGAGTGGAACGACAATAAAGGGAGTCCACCCCTGACAAGTACACACAGCTGCTGTTGGAAGAGGCGGAAGATCGACCTGGTCGACAACGACTCTGAAGGTGGGAGCGGGAAACGCCTGGTATCGGGCTAAGGGCGCAGCAGAGACCATAGTTGGTAAACGGCCGGAACAACGTTCAGAAAGCAATGTCAAACTACTGGATGTAAAATGCCAAGAAACTTATGACAGTCGAGAGAAATGAAACTCAAAGATCTGATGGTGAGGCCCTCAGGCCAGGCAGATCATCGACGACAACTGGGGAAAAGGCCGATTTCAGGGCCAGTACAAGTAATAGAGATGACGGCCTAAAGCCCGACTGCATTACAGTGGACAACTCTGAAATGGGACTAAAAACAAAACTAAGAATAGGCACCTGGAAGGTCAGGAGCCTATACCAGGGCAAGTTGTTTATCATTTAAAAAGAAATGGAGAGAACAAGGACAGATGTTCTGGGAGTCTCTGAACACAGATGGGCTGGTCAAAGGCACTGAATCAACACCTCAGGAGAAACATTTATATACTCTGGGATGGACAAGGGCGGAAAAAGCGGGGTCGATTTCATTCTGTCAAAGAAGACGGCACCTTCACCACTCGGTTATAATTCAGTTAATGAACGAATAATTGTAATCAGACTAAAGAGGTTGACAAGAAATTTAACAATAATTTATGTTTATGCACCAACATCAGCAACTAATGATTGCGAAATAGAAGATTTCTATGACACCTTTCAAGAAACAATGGAAAAAGTAGAAAAGAGACATCTTGATCATCACAAACAATTTAGTCGGAGAGGAAAGAGCTGTAGAAGAAAGAAGTGTACGGGGACTTTTTGGTTTGGGACACAGAAATCTTCTTCTACTTCTTCTTCGTTCGCTGTCAGACGTCAACTTGAATTTGTTCGAAGAAAGCAGCTGTCATCCTGGGGCTGTCGACACTGCCATTAGAGCTAGACACAGAAATGAGCAAGGAGAAAAACTGGTTGAATTCTGACTGGAAAATAATTCTGCACTGCCAACACCTTATTTAAATAACATCCGCGAAGACTATGCACATGGACCTCCCCTGACGGTAACAACAGAAATCAAATAGATTACATCCTGGTACAACAGAGATGGAGGTCAAATGTGCTGACTACTAAAACACTGCCATGAGCGGACTGCGATACGGACCACGATTTACTGTTTGCAATTTTCAAGACAAGACTTCGTAGGATTAACGACGGTAGCCAGCCAATGCGCTTCGATGTAACAGCAATACCTACTGACTATAACATCAAATTAGAAAACAAATGTGAGGCGTTGCTTGCGGCACATAAAGAGATCACATCTAATGAGTTGACATCGCACGCAAGGAATATTTTAATCTCGACAGCGAACAAAATGATTTCCATGACGTCGCACAAAAAACAGCTGAGACGAAACACTGAAACTAATTGAAGAAAGGAAGCAATGAAAACAAATGGGAAGTCACGAGGCCAACACATCATTTAAAAACTGCACAGGAAAAGTTAGAAGAGAAATAAGAAAAGATAAAAGAAGATGCAAAGTGGACACTTGCAAGGACGTAGAAAATCTGAAGCAACAAGGCAGGGAGAGATATGCCTTTAATGAGAACACTGACAAGGGAATTCCGTCTGCTTCTGCATGTCATCAATGACAAAGAGGATAACACACTAACAGAAACCAAAGGCATCCTGAATAGATGGAGAGGGTACTGCAGAATCATGTATGAAGATAGCACAAAGCGCTCAGTTACAATCCTAACAAAAGAAGAGAAAGAACCTCAACCAACATTGGAGGAAGTACGCCCCTTAATCAAAAGCCTGAAAAGGGGAAAGTCCCCAAGATTTGACGATATCCAAGAAGAGCTAATACAAGCAGGACGGGAGTCTAGTGCTCGAGTCTATCACAAGCTGTGTAAACAAATATGGCAAAGCGCAGAGTGGCCAGAAGCATGGAAAAAATCAATATTACCGTCCCAACAAAAAGGCAATCTAAAGCTGTACACAAACTACCAAACTATTGCGCCAAGCAGCCACGCTAGCAAGATACTCTTGCAGTCCATGCAGGTTTTAGAAAAGACAGAGAGACCAGAGATCACGTATTCGATATGAAAATATATAAGAAAAATGCAGAGAGTTTAATGTAGACCTGTACACGTTTTTCATTGATTACACCAAGGCCTTCAATAAGGTAAAAAATCAAAAACTGTGGAACATCATGAAGGAAATCGGCTTTCCTCTGCACATTATCCATCTCATTGAAACATCCTACCAAGATCAACGAGTCGCTGCCCGAGTATCTGGACAAACATCAAATTGGTTCGCAGTACAAAAGGGAGTAAAACAGGGATGTATCCTCTCACCTTATCTATATAACATCTATGCAGAATGTATAATGAGAAATGTTAGAGAAGACGAGAACATAAATGTACAGTGGGTGGTGAGGAAATAAATCAGGTCACGCATTTTCAGTATCTGGGCTCCAGAATTTACAAAAATGACGACTGCTCGAAAGAAATCAGAAGAAGACTTGTCATGCCAACGCAGAGGATTAACAGCCTGAAGAAATTATGGCAAAGCACCAACAAAACGACAAAAGTGAAAGTCTTGAGAGCCCGTGTTTTTTCATGTGGCACCATATGGCTGCGAATCATGGACGATTACCAAAACTTCCAGGCAAAGAATCGAATTCTTCTAGACAAAATGTAAAGATTATCAGAATACACTGGTCGGAGAAAAAGATAAATATAAATATTCGACAAGAGTTAAACATAGAGGGGAACTGGTTTATCAATTCCATTTTGGCCAGAAAATATAAATACTTTTGTCCCACCAAGAGACACAACGGTCTTGAGAGAACAGTGATGGAAGGTATGATGCCAGGCAAAAGAGGAAGGGGTAGGCCAAGAAGACGATGGCACCAAGATATCCAGGAATGCCTGGGTATGACGGAGGCTGTAGTTTTGGCAAGGGAAAGAGTTTCTTTCAGACAGACTGTGATGTGAGCGACGTTCTATAAAGGACCTCTTACATGATGATGATGCCATATATACAGTGGGATTAAGATCAGTCTGAATTACGGAGGGAATGTTTTTTTAAACAATTGGAGGGTTTTAAAGTCGATCAATGTCCGTGTCTAGATATTCATACACTTTTGGTGTTAGAGACATGTAGGCATAAGTATTGGCTATATCATGTTCTCCATCACTTGCGAAAGGGATTATTCCAGGGGATTGGATAGATGCAGGAGTGGTCCTTTTGTTCAAAAAGTGCCAAAAAAAACCAGATCCTGCAAATTATAAATTAAGGTCGTATTTAGATTAACTTCGAGAATGGTCTGTGAGCTGGCAAATAGAGTTTAATGTAGATAAATGTGCAGTCATCCACATGGGTAGATCCAATACGGAGCATAATTACAGAATGTGAGTGAACAATATTAGAATAATAGAAAAGGAATGGGACCTAGCGGTTATAATATATCATACAGGCAAGGTGAGTGAGCAAGTTCAGGTAGCAGTTTGTTTCTGTTTCTGTTTCTAAGAATTGACGTCACTGCACTCCGGGCATACCCATAGGTGCTCAGTCTCTCTCATCACTTGGCGTAAGATATGGATGCTGATGGTCCCTGTAGCTCGCTGGTTGTACACGCTCCTGCGCCGTCCTCCCATGCGCCCCACTCCGCTTGAACCTCATTTAATGTCGAAACTTTGCAGTCTGTGGATTGCTGCTTCATCTATTGCGGTGTCCTCATCCAGCAGGCGGTCATTGATTGATTTCAAAATGTCACTTCTGTCCATCACCAATGTGCCCATGATGGGAGCCCGTGAAGCCAAGATGTCAGCTCTTTTATTGCCCTGAACCCCGGTTTGAGCAGGACAGTAGATCCAGGTCAGGGCCTATAGGTTTGAGGCCTCAACAGCAGCTATCCACTCGTACCTAAGCCATCCCTTCTGTACTTTTTGAAGTACTGATTGCGCATCTGTCACGATAATTGCCTTTGTTATAGAAGTCTCAGATATCCATTTCAGTGCTGAGGTCACTGCTTCCGTCTCCATTCTCAAACTGGATGTTGTTGACATGTATGCCCTACTGCGATTAGCAACGACCTCTCCTCTCACTCTAGCCGAGAAACCCCAGCCTGATGTCCCACTGCGCATGACTGATCCGTCGGTGTATATGACAGCTTCACTCTCCTGGGTGTTCTCAGTTATCAGCTGATTTACCTCGTGCTCTGCTCTCTCGTTGTTCCATTCTCTGCATTCCTTGCCTAAGGTTATGATGGCTCTCTGGTACTCTATTATTCTATCACCAGTGTGGACCCATTCTTCCTCTTTGGCTATCGTCTCAGCTGGAGTGACGTGTCCGATTGTTGTCTCAGCCTGTGCCATCCATGACGACCCTCTCTTGATTCTTGATCCCATGATGTCTGAGATACTACTGTGCAGAGGGTGTCGAGTGTCTGTGGTAACACGCATATAGGCTTTGACTTGTGCCAGTTTATGTCTGGATGTCACCGATAACAATCCCAACATGTACCGCATCCAATCGAGGTATCTGTTGTGGCAGCCCAGAACCAGTCGCATACCTTCATTCTGGATGCGGTCCAACCTTACACACTGTGTTCTTGATAGTGTGAGGACGCCCAGTCCGTAATCTATAAAAGACAACACAACCTGACGAAATAGGATGAACAGGAGGCGTTGTTCCAAGTCGGCAGCAGCCATGGTCTTGAGTGCTCCTAACCCTCTCTTATATCTTTGTACGATGTGATCAACATGGCAGTTATAGGAAAGACTGCAATCAAATGTCTCTCCGATGTATTTCAACCTGTCACACCTGGTGCAACCATCAAAAGTGATGCCCGGGAGTTCATCCTTTACTATTGAATTATTCAAAGAGCACCACATCATGCAGGCCTTGTTCGGATTGATCTTGGAGCTTGAGTCGCTGCACCACTGTGAGATTCCTTGCAAGGTTTCCTGGATGTCTTTGACCAACTCTTGCCTGTCTGAGCCAGTCCTGTACGTTAGGATGTCATTGGCAAATGTCAACGTTTTCTCTGTCACTGTGGGTTGAATATTGGCCACTTTTACTGTGTAAATGTTGAACAGCACCATGGAGGCAAACATCGCCCTCAAAGCCGCCGCGGCGAAGTACAAACACACTCTCAAGCAAACAGCAAGAGAAAGCTGGAAAAACAAAACGGAAAGTCTAAACCTGGACAAAGACGGGAACAAGCTATGGAAGCTAATCAGAGCCATGAAAGACGAAACCCCATCAAATAAACAAATTACTATCAAGCAGGGCGAGAACTTGATCACAGGTAAGAAAGCCGCAAACGCCTTTGTCGATCACTATGCCAGAGCAAACCACATCGAGGTCCCTGCAGATAAGCATACAGACATTAGCGAAGAACTAAAGGGACACGAAAACATGAATACGGCTCCTGAAGAGCACATGATGGCCAAACTAACAATGCGCGAAATGGAAGAGGCTATGAGAACACTAAAGAAAAGGAAATCTCCCGGAAAAGACGGGATAACAAACGAAATGCTGATGGGGCTGGGCCAAACAGCGAAGAAGAAACTGCTATCGGTTCTGAACCAAAGCTGGAAAAGGGGAATTGTACCACAGGCATGGAAAGATGCAATACTGGTACCAGTACCAAAAACAGGAAAGGAAAAAACAGATCCAAATGGATACAGGCCCATAATCCTACTGAGCTGTGTCGGCAAGCTGATGGAACGGATGATAAACACCAGACTGATGTGGCATCTGGAAGAAAAACGAATACTAATTCCACAGCAAGCCGGCTTTAGACAGCACAGATCCACTGAGGACCAGGTCATCCTCATAGCCCAGGAGATAGAAGATGCCTACCAGGCACAGAAACACACAGTAGCGGTTTGGGTGGACCTGGAAAAGGCATTTGACAAAGTCTGGAAAGACGGACTTAGAGTCAAGCTAAGAAGAAGTGATGTCTGTGGCAAGATGTACAAGTGGATCAACCACTACCTCAAACAAAGAACGGCCAGAGTCCAAGTACAAGGGCAGATGAGCAAAAAGGTGACACTCGAGCAGGGAGTACCCCAAGGGGGAGTATTGTCACCCACACTCTTCCTGGTATATATAAACGATATTATAGGGAATATACCAAGAAGAGTCCATAGCTCCATGTTTGCAGACGATCTGGCTATGTGGACCTCTGAAAAGAATCTCACCATAGCAAGAAATCGGATGCAGACGGCCCTAACATCGCTGGAAGAGTGGGCGAACTCATGGCTGGTCAAAATAAACGAGGAGAAAACCACATGCACAATATTCTCGCTTTCATTAAAACCCCAAAGTACCAAATTAAGTCTAAATGGCAAAATCCTGCAGCCAAACGACAACCCAACCTATCTGGGAGTCACATTTGATCGGCGCATGACATGGAAAAGTCAGATTGAGAAAAACCGAATGAAAGCCAGAGAAAGAATGGCAATCATGAGGAAACTTGCTGGCACAAGCTGGGGAGCAGACGAAGGCATACTAAAGAAGCTGTATACTGGAAGAGTGAGACCAGTTCTCGAGTATGGCATTGCGGCATGGACAACAGCAGCGAAGGCGAACTTCGATAAAGTTAACAAACTTCAAAACCAAGCCATGAGAATTATAACAGGTGGCATGAAGTCAACGCCAATTGTAGAACTTGAAAAGATTACAAAACTGCAATCCATGACCGTTAGAAGAGACTGCAGAGCCCAGCTGCAGTCAGAGAAACTCTTAAGACTGACCGACCACCCAATGCACCAGAGACTAAACAATTTGGGAAATGGGAAACTAAAGCGGAGAAACTTTGCAGAAATAGCCAAAGCAAAGATGCACGAAGATCCCATAAACGCACTAACAACACCAAAACCCATCACTACTGTACGAAAACCTACCTGGAGGCAGGATATATTTCCAGAGGTGGTAGAAAATATACCAGGTATTGCAAACAAAAACTTTCAGACTGAAAAAGAAAGGAGAGATACTACCCTAAGCTTCATAACGAAAAGCTACCCAAGCATGGACTGGACCCATGCATACACCGACGGTTCTGTAACAAACACTACACAGAACGGAGGGGCAGGAGCACTCCTGAACCTACCAAATGGCAGAAAAATAACACTGTCATTCGCTACTGGTAAGTACACAAGCAATTTCAGAGCGGAGGCAGAGGCACTGAGGGCGGCAGTGGAAGAAATGGTGACACACAGTGAAAATGAGAGCCATATAGTCCTGCTGACAGATGCTCTCGCCGTAGTCACAGCGCTAAAAAGCCAGAAAAACACTGAGCTCAATGACTTAAGAGCAGCACTCTGCAAACTGTGCCAGCAGTCCGCACCAAAAAGGGTAGTGGTACAGTGGGTTCCGTCACACTGCAACATCCAAGGCAACGAGGAGGCAGACAGACTGGCAAATGAAGGTGCAAGACTACCACAAACAGATACCAGTATAACGTACGAAGAGTCAAAACGGCTTATCAAAGCCAGATACATGACCAAATGGGAAACCGAACATACTGGTTACACCAAAAACGATGCCTATTACCAGTTGAACCGAAGAGAGCAGGTCGTTGTCTTCAGACTTCGCACTGGCCACAATAGACTGAGGTACCACCTATTCAATAAATTGAAGATAGGGTGTACCGACGAATGCCCGTGCGGTACTGGTAAAATGACTGCTGAACATCTGCTGCAGAACTGCCCGACATACGAGGATCAGAGAGAGCAGATGTGGCCATTACCAGTGGAACTGCAAGACAAGCTCTATGGCAGTGGCGAGAGCCTCAGGATGACCGCCGCTTTTTTCGAAAAAATAATGGTTACTGTCTGACTGTGTACGCAGAAGAAGAAGAAGAACAACACCGGTGAGAGCGGAGACCCTTGAGGCAGTCCTGGACATATTTTCCTCGGTTCTGATGTCCACGATCCCACGCGTGGCGCAACTGTTCTTTCCATCAGGGCGGCTGATATCCAACTAAGCAGCCACGGGTTTAAACCATACTGCTGCAAACAGGTAATTAAGGTCCCAAAATCGACACGGTTGTATGCGTCTTCCAGATCGACTGTTTCTTGCTTTGACTGAAACCCCTCGTACACATCATACGCGAAAGTTCCAGCGTTAGCCCAAGTCTCCTTCGCTGTTCTATAGCTGCCCAGCGTATCGGGTAGAATCTGCTCCAGTTCAAGGTAGGCCATTATTTTCCTGGCCACTATCTTCTCGAGCAATTTTCTATATACATTTTGTATGGGGATTGTTCGATAGCTGCTGAGAAGCGTGGAGTCCTTACCAGGTTTAGGCAGTGGGCACAGATAGCTATGAAGCCAGTCCTCAGATAGCTATGAAGCCCGTCCTCATGCACAGATAGCTATGAAGTCAGTCCTAAGGCACAAATGCCTTCTCTATAGTGTGGTTGAACTCCTTCACCATATTTCTTATCTCTGTCTCATCCAACTGCTTCATGTGGCAATACTGTACTCCATCAGGACCTATTGGAGGAGTGTTTTTGCTTGTACGTAGGCTATTTACGACCTCCGCCTCTGTGATAAGGTCTACATAAGCCTCTTCCCTGATGGCTGTGTCTAAGATGCCTATCCGAGTTTCCTGACGGGCATCTCTGTCACCTTTGTCAGTCTGGGCAACATATCGACTGAAAAAACTTAGACCCTTTCAGTAAAAAAAGCAAATGCAATGTTATGGATTACTGAATGACTGGACGACCCGTTCTTCGGCGGCGGTTACAGCTGCGGGTCCCGACTTCTCTTCAAACGGTCTCTGTCTTTGGGCCACGGTGGACCAGTGGATATCGCCCATCGGTGTCATCGTGAATGTTGTTGCGGGATGCAAGGGAGTCGGTCCAACGTGTTGATGGTCGTCTCAGTAGTCGTTTCTTATCTCTAGGTTTATCATTTTGATGTCGCTGTGCTCCAACGGTCGTCCGTTCTTCGCAGTAAATGACCCCCACCCAGCAATGTTTATCTTGTCTGCCCAAATAACTGCATCTTCCACCAGGGATAATTGACATATGTCCGAGTTGTGAAGACCTGCGCTGGCTATGAAGCGGGAGGCCGACCATTTCTCTCTATGGCTTGGATCATTCTGAGTTAAGATTCCATCTCTTTCGCGAGTGTCCGTGTTTCCGCCGCATAGCATATTGCAGGTAGTACTGTGGAGTTGAATAGAGAGGTGCGCAGGCTCAGGTAGGGGCTTTATCGAAGAGAAAGCCGTCCAACCGGTGCGACGCCATCTTGTGAACTCTGGGCTCAAGTTGTTCTACATCTTGAGCAGACGACCAAGGTAGACGTACTCGTCCACGTCGTCGAGTCTCTCTCAATCAAGGAAAACTGGGTCATGGGAAGCGAATCGATTACGCATTACTTTCGTCTTGGACGTGTCCACTTTGAGTCCCGCTTTCTTTCCCTCTCAGTGGAGAGCTGCTAGGATTTCATTGGCGTCTGTGGCTGTATCCGTGATAAGCACTACATCATCTGCAAAACGAAGGTGATTTAGCAGCCTACTATTTATGTTGATGCCAAAGGTATCACAGTCTTACCGGCTATTGACGGATTCCAGGCATGCGGAAAGATGGCTCGGTGAGATGTGTCCCCTTGACGGACTCCTCTTTGTATGGGTACTACTACCGGTCTTTGGAAAAGTTGGAAGGTAGTCGTTTCCGCCGACACGTCAACGATATCCACAACTGCACAGGTTCCTTAATTGCCAGGCACTTCAATGGTCCTGAGCACCGGGGTAAGGTTAACGTTAGTGTCACTGGTGTAGTTTCTTGCTTCTCTGACACCGGGGTAAGGCTGACGTTAGTGTCACTGGTCTAGTTTCGTACTTCTCTGACGATCGTCATCGATTCGCCCTTGAGAACAGACTTATCTCCAGCATGGGCTGTCTCCAACCACATGGCATTAATATCTTCCATACTTTTTCTTAAATCTTTCATACTGGCCCCCATCTATTTGTCTTCCTTTGCCCCCCCCCCCCGCTATCTTCTATCAGCCCCCCCCCCCCCCGCTATCTTCTGTCAGCCCCCCCCCCCCCTCCTATATTAATCTCACCCCCTCCCGGCTTATATCACCTTCTTTTTGTTCTCCCATCTGGATCACTATTTCGCCTTTTCCCTATTTGGCCACCATTGGCTTATCCGGCGCATTCCCCTTCACTTCTTATGCTCTCCTGGCCACCTTGTATTTGACCGTTGCCCTTCATTTTCAGTCAAGCATTCGACCCAACCAGTCGCTTAGACAGACTGTGTCTACTATCAGATAAGGTGACCATTTTTTCCTTATATGTTGATTTGTTAGTTCAGTCTAGTTGTCCCTGATGAAGGCCTATTGGTCGTAACGTAGGTTTTGTTCGTGTTCTCGTCTCGGTGCGGTATCTGACCATACCCATTTTTAAATTTTGATGAAACTCAACCTTAATCAACTTTTACAGTTGTTTTCATTATTTTTTCCTATTAATTTAAAACAGCAATTTTGGATGAATACCATCTTGACCTGGACATTTATCCACTTTCAAACCCTTCAATTGTTAACTGTTATACAGATTGATCTTAATCCCGCTGCATCCATGTCTCTTTGGAAAATATCTATAGGCTCTGGGATCTTCGATCAGTCTTCTTTTGTGTAGAGTGTGCCAAAGTACTGGTTGAGTAGATTATCTGCCCTTTTCTCACGAATTATTTTACCTGTGCTGTCTATAAGATTATGGAGCGGGTACGGCATGGCTAGTGAAGAACTGATGCACTGGGCCGACAGGCGCAAAATAAAAACCACCATGCAAAGCCACCGCCTTGGGGATTAGAGAAATAAGGCGATCGCAAACATAAAATAAAAAATTTTAAATTACAAAATTTGGGAGCCAAATTGGTTAACGAGAAGAAGGCAGAAAGTGGGCATAAATAAGTAGTACTATGAGTGGTGTGAAGTAAAAAGTGGAGTGCCACTGGGCTCGGTTTTGGGACCAAATTTGTTCTTGATATAGATCGAAGATTTGGACAATGATTTCGGATCAACGGTTGCAAAATTCGCTGATGACACTAAACTATGCAGTAGTTTCTCATCTCAAGCAGAAGTGGATCTATTGAAGTCGGAATTAGATAAACTCCGAGAATGGTCTGTGAGCTGGCAAATACAGTTTAATGGAGATAAATGTACAATCATCCACGTAGATAGATCCAATATGGAACATAATTACAGAATGGGAAGGAACAATATTAGAATTATAGAAAAGGAATGAGACGTAGGGGTTATAATAGATCATACAGGTAAAGTGAGTCAGCAAGTCCAGGCATGTATGCTCCCTCAAGTCAGTTACGTTGAAATGGTGGTTAGGTTATGGGAAGACAAGGAATGGGGCAGATGAACAAAAATGGAGAAATCATTGCAGAGCTATGTGCGCTATTACAAAATGATAAATTGGAGGAGGCGTGTTTCCACACATGAAGATACATAAGGCCACATGGGGATCTCTAGACCATGTCACAGAAAATCAGATTGATCACATCTGTGTCCCTCAAGCGTTCAGAAGTACACTACAAGATGTTAGAGTAAAGCGAGGTGCAGATGTTGCGTCAGACCACCACATGTTGCTGGGAATTTTGCAGCACAAACTTAAAAAGTACCCAGTACAGTGCGCAAGGAGAAGAAGATATAACGTACACTTATTGCAACACCAAGAGAGGAAAACAGAATTTAGCTTAAAACTGAATAACAGATACCAAGTGCTACAAGAGCTGGATGAGGATGAAGAAATGGACATTAATAGTATGTGGGACCAGGCTAAAGAGATGTGGAATAATACATGTGAAGAAACTGTAGGATTCAAGAGAAACCAACACAAGGAATGATCCCAACAGAGACATTACATAAAACAGAAGAAAGCTATACTCAACAATTGCCGAACCCGAGCCGCCAGAACAGAAGCACAGAGTAATTATCCTGTTACAGACAAAGAGGTCAGGACATGTATACGGAAAAATAAAAGGGAATATATTGACAAGCTGGCACATGAGGCAGAAGAGGCAGCAGAGAGAGGATAAATGAGAGGTCGCTACCCATTAACAAAGAAAATGGCAAATAGATATGTACAGACAGACAAACCAATCAAAGATAGAGAAGGAACGATATTGACATCATCGGAGGGACAGCAGAAATGATGGGTTAAGTATTTCAAAGAAAGTCTAAACAGACCACCACAAGAAACACCAAACATCCTACCGGCAGAAGAGACCCTGAACTTGGACGGCAACCCACCAAGTAAGATAGAAATCCAAAGGGCCATATCCAAACTTAAGAAAGGGAAATCGGCAGGACCAGATGGTATAGCAGCAGAAGGCATATTGGCAGCTATAGATAAGGCCACTGATACATTGCAAGGGTTATTCAAGGAGATATGGGAAGAGGAGAGAGTGCCAACAGAATGGAAAGAAGGAGAGAGTGCCAACAGAATGGAAAGAAGGACTTCTGATTAAGTTGCCTAAGAAGGGGGACCTGTCAGATTGCAGCAATTATTGGGGGATTACTTTGCTGTCGGTGCCAGGCAAGATATTCAACAGAATCATCTTGGACAGATTAAAAACTGAAGTAGACAAAAAGCTCAGAGAGGAACAGGCAGGATTTTGCCAGGGAAGATCATGCACAGATCATATTGCTAGCTACACAACACATCAGAGTAGAACAAAGAAATGAATGGAAATCATCCCTAAACGCAAATTTGATAGACTATGAAAAGGCTTTTGACATTGTGGATCGAAGTTCTCTATGGCAACTGTTGAGACATTATGGGATACCAGAGAAGTATATAACCCTCATCCAGAATATGTACAAAGACATAGTTAGTAGAGTGGTACATGAAGGAGTACTGACTGACAGCTTCGGGATGCAAACAGGGTTGAGACAGGGATGAGACAGGGTTGAGACAGGGATGAGACAGGGTTGAGACAGGGATGAGACAGGGAGGAGACAGGGATGAGACAGGGAGGAGACAGGGATGACACAGGGAGGAGACAGGGATGAGACAGGGAGGAGACAGGGATGAGACAGGGAGGAGACAGGGATGAGACAGGGTTGAGACAGGGAGGAGACAGGGATGAGACAGGGAGGAGACAGGGATGAGACAGGGAGGAGACAGGGATGAGACAGGGTTGAGACAGGGAGGAGACAGGGATGAGACAGGGAGGAGACAGGGAGGAGACAGGGATGAGACAGGGATGAGACAGGGAGGAGACAGGGAGGAGACAGGGTTGAGACAGGGATGAGACAGGGATGCATACTCTCACCTTTCCTGTTCTTTTTGGCTATAGTTGGATAATGAAGACATCAATCGAAGGCAACAGAATTGGTATTCAGTGGACATTATGGTCACAATTGGAGGACCTCGACTAAGCAGATGATCTGGTACTTTTGTCACAGTCATAGCCAAATGCAAGAGAAACTTAATAGGGTGAAAGAAAAATCGGTCAAACTGGGACTGAATATCAACACGAAGAATATCTAGCTCTTTAAACTAAAAACTAACAGCAAAGAACCAATCATGCTGGAAGGGGAGCAGTTGAAGGAAGTGGAAACTTTTACCTATTTAGGCAACACAATAGACACATCAGGAGGTACAGGCGCAGATGTGAGGATCAGGACACATCAGGAGGTACAGGCGCAGATGTGAGGATCAGGACACATCAGGAGGTACAGGCGCAGATGTGAGGATCAGGCCACATCAGGAGGTACAGGCGCAGATGTGAGGATCAGGACACATCAGGAGGTACAGGCGCAGATGTGAGGATCAGGACACATCAGGAGATACAGGCGCAGATGTAGCGGTCACAACTGGAAAGGTGCGAGAGGCATCTCTGACACTAAACAATATAGAGATCCAGAGATATCAAGATTCACACCAAAATTAGAATATTCAACGCATGTCAAGTCGGTGTTGCTGTATGGAATATATAAATGGAGAACGACCAAGGTCATACAACAAAGACTCCAGTCCTTCATTAACAGATGCCTGCGAAGGATAATGGTCATAAAGTGGCAGGACATGGTGAGGGATGAAGACTTGTGTTCATAAAGTGGCAGGACATGGTGAGGGATGAAGACTTGTGTTCATAAAGTGGCAGGACATAGGGAGGAATGAAGACTTGTGTTCATAAAGTGGCAGGACATGATGAGGGATGAAGACTTGTGTTCATAAAGTGGCAGGACATGGTGAGGAATGAAGACTTGTGTTCATAAAGTGGCAGGACATGATGAGGGATGAAGACTTGTGTTCATAAAGTGGCAGGACATGATGAGGGATGAAGACTTGTGTTCATAAAGTGGCAGGACATGATGAGGGATGAAGACTTGTGGGAAAGGAGCCAACAACAGCCATTGGAACAACAAGTTAAGCGAAGAAAATGGGGCTGGATAGGACATACGCTGCGGAAGACACAGTTTAACATAGCCAGACAGGTTCTTACATGGAGTCATCAGGGAAAAACAAATAGAGGAAGACCTAAAATACGTGGAGAAGAGAATGTGAGAAGGAGCTAAGATTAAATAATGACGCCTGGAGAGAGGCAGAAAGAGGAGCCCACGACCGTGCATGCTGGAGGGGATGCTGTCGATGGCCTGGAGAGAGGCAGAAAGAGGAGCCCACGACCGTGTACGCTGGCGGGATGTTGTCGATGGGTGATGCACTGAGAGGAGCGACTGGCTTTGATTGATTGATTGATTGATTGATTGATTGAATGTTATGTATGATAAATATAAACATTCAACCTTAGATCAAGGAAGTGATTGTCAAACTGTATAAAGCATTAGACCTAGATTGGAGCACTGTGTTGAGGTGGGGAGCGGTTATCGTAGAGGGGACATAAACATCATGTAAAGGATACTAAGAAGAGCGACAAAGCTGATAGTGGGATTCCAGAGTTTAGAAAAGAGAAGACTTCGAGGTGACAATACAGGTTTATAAGATAATTAACGGAAAGTATAAATTATACTAAAACTATTAGAAAAGATTGTTGTTGTTGTTTAATGCCCACAATGAGTTTACTTTTTTGTGTGCCCTGACAAGGACGTTAAGTGGCGGGTTTAGATATTAGAAAATATTTGTGTAGTCAGAGAATGGTGAATGCTTGGAATGCATTGCCAGGGCAGGTAGTGGAGGCAGGGCCAATTAATGCATTCAAGAATAGATTGGATGCGTATACCTTGTGGATCCAGGAAATGTAAAGAAACTGGATGTGCATATAATCTACAGAGCCTTTTAAATCATTATAAAGAAGTTAAATTATACAGAAATAACTTAACTTAATGTGTTTATACTGGCTTAGAAGACTGCAGAGTCTGTATACAACCAGTTTCATTTACATCACCTTGATCTAACAGCTATGCGCATCCAATTTAATCTTAAATACATTAACCGTCCCTGCCTCCACTACCTCCCCTGGCAATGCATTCCAAGCATTCACAACTCTCTGACTAAAAAAAATATTTCCTAATATCTAATCTGGACCTCTCTTTAGTCAGCTTGTAGATATGCCCTCTTGTTCTTGTGGGTGACTGTATTTTAAAAAAACTTGTTATAGTCTAATTTATCCATTCCTCTGATTATCTTATAAACCTGTTTTAAGTCCCCAGGAAGTCTTCTCTCTTCTAGACACTATAGGCCGGTTTCTCTGAGTCTTTCCTCATAACTCTAATTCTGGAATCTCACTATCATCTTCGTCGCTCTTTTTTATATTCTTTCCAGCATGTTTATATCTCCTCTATGATAATGCCTCCACACATGTACACAGTACTCCAATCTAGGTCTAACTAAGGCTTTATACAGTTTGACTAACACTTCCTTGCTCCTATGTTTAATATTTCTTTTCAGCATACCTAACATTGCATTTGCCTTTTTCACTACTACCCGAACTTCCTCACTCACCTTACCTGTATGATCTATTATAACCCCTAGGTCCCTTTCCTTATCTATCTTTCTAATATTGCTCTCTCCCATTCTGTAATTTTGTTCCATATTGGATCTACCCATGCGGATGACTGTACATTTATCTACATTAAACTACATTTGCCAGCTTACAGACCATTCTCGAATTTTATCTAAATCCGACCTCAATATATCCACAAATATTGCAATCATGGATCCCATATCAATGTCCAAATCATTTATATATATATATATATATCAAGAACCAAATGTATCCCAAAACCGAGCCCTGTGGCAATCCACTTTTTACTTCACACCACTCAGAGTACTCCTTATTTATGCCCACTCTCTGCCTTCTTCCCGTTAACCAATTTTCAATCCATTTGGCAATTTCCCTACCTATTCTATGTGATTTTAACTTTGGAAATAAACTTTAATGAGGTACTCTATCAAAGGCCTTTGCAAAATCTAGATAAATATCGTCCACTGGCTCCCCTTTATCTATCATTTTGGTAACCTCCTCCATGAATTCTAAAATATTTATTAAGCATGATCTCCCTCTAGTAAACCCGTGCTGACTATTTCTGATTAGACTAAACTTGTCTAGATGCATTACAATGTTTTCTTTGATTATTGACTCTAACAATTTATAGACAATGCTCGTTAAACTCACCGGTCTGTAATTCGCTGGATCTGTTTTTTCCCCAATTTTTGAATAAAGGGGATCACTCCTGCATCTTTCCAATCCCGTGGAACAATCCCTTTTGTAAGTGATTGAGAACATAATATAGCCAATGGTTTTGCTAGTTGGTCTCTAATTTCAAACAGCAATTTTGGAATAATACCATCTTGACCTGGACATTTATCCACTTTCAACCTCTCTAATGTTTTAAAAACCATTTCCTCTGTAATAAAGATTGATCTTAATCCCGCTGTATCCATATCTCTTTGAAAAATATCTATAGGCTCTGGGATCTTGGAGCAGTCCTCTTTTGTGTAGACTGTGCCAAAGTACTGATTGAGTAGATTAGCTGCCTCCCTATTCTCACTTATTATTTTCCCTGTAATGTCTATGAGAGGGCCTACTTTGTGTTTCGTACTTTGTTTATTTCTAACATAAGAGAAGAAATGATGAGATATAAAGAAAGGATAGTCAGATATTGAGAAAAGAATTGCCAGATATAAAGAAAGAATAATTAGATATAGAGCTTTGTAGAGGAGGGAAAAATAGCTTTACAAATTTGAAAACTTGAAAATGTGCTGTTTTGTTTTTAAATTCAGATAAATGAAAGTTAAATTTCAAATCAGTTGAAATGATCGCGCACAAAGTAAACTGCAAATATCAGATGAGATACGTACCATCTTCCATGTTAATTATACCAAACTTTGAATGGAATCAACCTGGGTTTTCTCACAACCTTCGCAATCCCAACACAACAAGGACAACAGCAGAATGCCTGGCTGGATCGTTCCCGTGCCGTTCACCAACTGAGAGGTCTGCAGAACGGAATGTCGTCTCACAGTACACTCCCAGATTAGTACAAGCAAGAGAAACGTTCTGTGTGCTACAGGTGAGATCCCTTTCTACATTCAATTTCATCTGCCACCGGTCTGTTACAAGATCGGTACTTTTCTGACATTCACTTAACTTAACGTCTTTATACTGGTTTAGAAGACTCTGCAGAGTCTGTATACAACCAGTTCCATTTACATCACCTTCCTCTAGAAGCTGTACGCATCCAATCTGTTCTTAGATGCATTGACCGTCCCAGCCTCCACCACCTCACTTGGCAATGCATTCCAAGCATTCACAACTCTCTGACTAAAGAAATACTTCCTAATATCTAATCTGGACCTCTCCTTAGTCAACTTGTAGCTGTGCCCTCTTGTCCTTGTTGGTGGTTGTACTTTAAAAAACTTGTTATAGTCTACTTTATCCATTCCTCTGATCATCTTATACACCTGTATTGTCACCACGAATTCTTCTCTCTTCTAGACACTGTAGGCCGTTTCTTTTTAATCTTTCTTCATAACTGTAATTCTGGAATCCCACTATCAGCTTTATCGCTCTTTTTTGTATTCTCTCCAGCATGTCTATTTCCCCTCTCTGATAAGGACTCCACACCTGTACACAGTACTCCAATCTAGGTCTAACTAATGCTTTATACAGTTTGACTATCACCTCCTTGCTCCTATGTTTAATATTTCTTTTTATCATACCTAACATTGCATTTGCCTTTTTTACTGCTTCCTGAACTTGCTCCCTCACCTTATATGTATGATCTATTACAACCCCTAAGTCCCTTTCCTTATCTATCTTTCTAATATTGTTCTCTCCCATTCTGTAATTCTGTTCCATATTGGATCTACCCATGTGCATGACTGTACATTTATCTACATTAAACTCCATTTGCCAGATTACAGAGCATTCTCGAATTTTATCTAAATCCGACCTCAATATATCCACTTCCGCTTTAGATGAGACACTACTGCATAGTTTTGTGTCATCAGCAAATTTTGCAATAATGGATCCCATACCTATGTCCAAATCATTTATATATATCAAGAATAAAATTGGTCCCAAAACCGAGCCCTGTGGCACTCCACTTTTCACTTCACTCCACTCAGAGTACTCCTTATTTATACCCACCCTTTGCCTTCTTCCCGTTAACAAATTTTCAATCCATTTGGCAACTTCCCCACCTATTCCATGTGATTTTAATTTTCGAAGTAATCTTTGATGAAGTACTCTATCAAAGGCCTTTGCAAAATTCAGATCAATAACATCCACTGGCTCCCCTATATCTAACATTTTGGTAACCTCCTCCATGAATTCTAATATATTTGTTAAGCATGATCTCCCTATGGTAAACCCCTGCTGACTATTTCTAATTAGATTAAATTTATCTAAATGCATTACAATGTTTTCTTTGATTATTGACTCTAACAATTTACAGACTATGCTCGTTAAGCTCACAGGTCAATAGTTTGCTGGATCTGCCTTTTTGCCCTTTTTGAATAAGGGGATCACTCCCGCATCTTTCCAATCCCGTGGAACAATCCCTTGTGCAAGTGATTGAGAACATAATATAGCCAATGGTTTTGCTAATTGGTCTCTAATTTCAAACATCAATTTTGGATGAATACCTACTTGACCTGGATATTTATCCACTTTCAACCCCTCCAATTTTTTAAAAACCATTTCCTCTGTAATACAGATTGATCCTAATCCCGCTATATCCATGTCTCTTTGAAAAATATCTACAGGCTCTGGGATCTTGGAGCAGTCCTCTTTTGTGTACACTGTGCCAAAGTAGTGGTTTAGTAGATTTGCTGAGTCCCTATTTTCACTTATTTTTTTTCCTGTGCTGTCTATGAGAGGGCCTACTTTGTCCTTTGATCTTTGTTTATTTCTAACATAAGAGAAGAAGCTTTTACTATCAGTCTTGATCCTCTGAGCAAGTTTCTTTTCGAAGTCTATCTTTGCTGTTTTATTCGCTTTCTGAGATATGTATTGCTTGTCCAAATATTTTAAATATGTTTCTTTTGATTTACCTGCCTCTATATATTGTTTCCATGCTTTATTTTTAGCTCTTCTATATTTAACTACAATTTTAGTGATCCACTTCGGGACTGTTACTGAACTTACTACTTTCTACTGGTCGTTGCAGAGTCTGTATACAACCAACTTCTTTTACATTTCTTTGATCTGAAAGCTATGCATCCAATCTATCCATTAATCTGACTTTAAAAATGTTTCCTAATATCTAATCTGCACCTTTCTTTAGTTAATTAGTAGATATACCTTAAGGTTCTTGTAGGTGGTTGTATTTTGAAAAACTTGAAATGGTCTAATTTATCCTTTCCAATGATTATCTTATAAACATGTATTGTTACCTCGAATGCTTCTCATTTCTAGACACTTCAGGCCGGATTTTCTCTTTCTTAATAACTGCAAATTCTAGAATTCCACTATCAGTTTTGTCGCTCTTTTTTATATCCTTTCCAGCATGTTTGTCGTACTGGTGAGTCTGTGGATTTTCTTCCCGCCCAGGCAGAAGCCAGAACTGTACTGTCCTAACATTAAAAGGGGCTCTCCATCACCTTTCCCCATCAAAGAGGGATTCACATGCAATTCCCGCCAGTGTGGTATGACATACATTGGGGAAACTGGTATGGAACTGAGTGAGTTTTTCCACCAACACGCCAACGATATCAACAACTGCACTGGTTCCCCAATTGCCAACCACTTCAATGGTCCTGAGCACCGGGGTAAGGCTGACGTTAGTGTCACTGGTCTAGTTTCCTGCTTCTCTGACGATCGTTATCGATTCCCTCTTGAGAATAGACTTATCACCAGCATGGGTTACCTCCAACCGCATAGCATTAATATCTTTTTCTTAAGATCTCATACTGGCCCCCATTTATTTGTCTTTCTTTCCCCCCCCCTATTTCCTCTATCCGTCATAGCCCCCCCCCCTTCCCCCTCCTATATTAATCTCACATCCTCCTGGCTTATATCACCTTCTCTTTGTTCTCCCATCTGAACCACTATTTGGCCTTTTCCAATTTTAGCCACCATTGGCTTATCCGGCGCATTGTCCCTCACTTCTTACACTCTCCTGGCCACCTAATTTGACCGCTGCCCTTCATATTCAGTCAAGCATCTGACCCAACCAGTCGCTTAGACAGACTGGGTCTACTACCAGATAAGTAGACAATTGTTTCCTTATATGTTGATTTGTTGGTTCAGTATTGTTGTTATTTGTTGTCCCTGATGAAGTCAGATATGTGTTTCTGGTTGTTCAAGATGGTGGTTGGTTTGAATTGACAGAACAGAGATTTATAACGTTTCAGATAAGTATTAGTGCTGAAAATTAATTTGTGTAATAATAACAAAGATAGAGGACATAGAGGAGAGAATAAAGAGGATAGATGACAAAGGAAACAGTCATGTGGTAGTATTGGCAGGTACAAATAATGTAAAGAGAGATGGTACAGAAATAATTATGGATAAATATAAAAGTCTTATGAGAACACTTGAGGGAAAAAAGTTTAGAAAGGTCACAATGATGGGCATTTTAGACAGAGCAGATGGGTCAGACTATCTAGATAGCAAAATAATATGTATCAACCTTAGGTTACAGGTGATGTGTGCGGACATGGGAATTGAATTTATTGATGTTAAAGTAGACAAAAGTAAAATGTTAGATAGCGGAGGTTTACATCTAAATGAGATAGGACAGCATGTTGTAGCAAAGTATATGTTCTATCATTGTGTTAGAAATTTAAACTAGTAAGGCCTATGAAGTATGAGACTAAAGATAGGCCTACAATAGGGTGCTATAGAGGATGTAGTCAAAGGGGAGAGTTCGTGTCAGGGAAGTGTGAAATACATAGTGGAAAAGCAAACACTAAAATGATAAAGCAGAAGCAAAAAGAGGAAAACCAACAACATTACAAACTAAAATGTTTTTATGCAAATGTGAGAAGCATAGTAAATAAAAGAGAAGAATTGGAACTGTATGTAGAAGAAGAAAAACCAGATATAATAGGATTAACAGAATCATGGACATATGAGGAGATTGCAGATAGTGAACTTGAAATTGAGGGATATACAATGTTAAGGAAAGATAGGATAATTGGAGACAAGACTAGGGGAGGTGGTGTTTTATTATACTGTATAAATTCTGTTAATATAACGATCAAAGATTATTTATCATGTGGTAACAAAAATGAAAGTGTATGGGGAGAAATAGAAAGTGGGGGTGAAAAATTAGTGATTGGAGTGTGATATAGATGTCCATCAAGTCAAAAAGAGGAAGATGAGGAGCTGAATTAGTAGCATAGCAAAGGCAAGTAAAGGGAAATTATTATTAATGGGAGATTTCAACTTTCCAGAAATAAAATGTGATATGGCAGAAGCACTTGTAGAGTCAAAACCTTTTGTTAAGTGCATAACTGACAATTTTTTAATTCAACATGTAGAAGCAGCCACCAGAGGCAAAAACATACTCGACCTAGTTTTTACCACAGAGGAAAATATGATTGAAAACGTTACCGTTGGGGAACTGTTTGGCTCAAGTGACCATTAAATCATCCGTTGGGATCTTATTGCAGGCAAAGAAGTAAACATAAACACACGAACATATGACTACTCTAGGGCAGATATTAAGAGGATGAAAGAGGCAGCGAACCACATAATCTGGAAAGACATTCTTGTAGGAACAGATGTTGAACAGGAGTGGGAAAGTTTTAAAACAGTTCTAGAAACGCTAAAAGAGGAATGTGTTCCATGTAGGGAGGTAAACCCCAAGCGTAAAAAGTGGATAACTAGATTTGTAGTGAAATGTAGAAGAGCAAAAAATAAAGCATGGAAAAAATATATAGAGGCAGGTAAATCAATAGAAACATATGTAAAATATTTGGACAAGCAGAACATATCTCAGAAAGCGAATAAAACAGCAAAAATAGACTTTGAAAAAAAACTTACTCAGAGGATTAAGACTGACAGTAAAAGCTTCTTCTCTTATGTTAGGAATAAACAAAGAACAAAAGACAAAGTAGGCCCTCTCATAGACAGTACAGGGAAAATAATAAGTGAGAATAGGGAGGCTGCTAATCTGCTCAATCAGTACTTTGGCACAGTCTTCACAAAGGAGGACTGCTCCGAGATCCCAGAGCCTATAGATATTTTTCAAAGAGACATGGATACAGCGGGATTAAGATCAATCTGTATTACAGAGGAAATGGTTTTTAAAAAATTGGAGGGGTTGAAAGTGAATAAATGTCCAGGTCAAGATGGTATTCACCCAAAATTGCTGTATGAAATTAGAGACCAACTAGCAAAACCATTGGCTATATTATGTTCTCAATCACTTACAAAAGGGATTGTTCCACGGGATTGGAAAGATGCAGGAGTGATCCCCTTATTCAAAAAAGGCAAAAAATCAGATCCGGCAAATTATAGACCGGTGAGTTTAACGAGCATAGTCTGCAAATTGTTAGAGTCAATAATCAAAGAAAACATTGTAATGCATTTAGACAAATTTAATCTAATTAGAAATAGTCAGCAGGGGTTTACTAGAGGGAGATCATGCTTAACAAATCTATTAGAATTCATGGAGGAGGTTACTAAAATGTTAGATAAAGGGGAGCCAGTGGATGTTATTTATCTAGACTTTGCAAAGGCCTTTGATAGAGTACCTCATCAAAGATTATTTCGAAAGTTAAAATCACATGGAATAGGTGGGGAAGTTGCCAAATGGATTGAAAATTGGTTAACGGGAAGAAGGCAGAGGGTGGGCATAAATAAGGAGTACTCTGAGTGGAGTGAAGTGAAAAGTGGTGTGCCACAGGGCTCGGTTTTGGAACCAATTTTGTTCTTGATATATATAAATGATTTGGACATTGATATGAGATCCATGATTGCAAAATTTGCTGATGACACAAAACTATGCAGTAGTGTCTCATCTAAAGCGGAAGTGGATATATTGATGTCGGATTTAGAAAAAATTCGAGAATGGTCTGTAAGCTGGCAAATGGAGTTTAATGTAGATAAATTTACAGTCATCCACTTGGGTAGATCCAATATGGAACATAATTACAGAATGGGAGAAAACAATATTAGAAAGATAGATAAGGAAAGGGACCTAGGGGTTATAATAGATCATACAGGAAAGGTGAGTGAGCAAGTTAAGGTAGCAGTGAAAAAGGCAAATGCAATGTTAGGTATGATAAAAAGAAATATTAAACATAGGAGCAAGGAAGTGATCGTCAAACTGTATAAAGCTTTAGTTAGACCTAGATTGGAGTACTGTGTACAGGTGTGGAGTCCTTATCATAGAGGGGACATAAACATGCTAGAAAGAATACAGAAAAGAGCGACAAAGATGATAATGGAATTCCAGAATTACAGTTATGAGGAACGACTCAGAAAAACCGGCCTACAGTGTCTCGAAGAGAGAATAATTCGTGGTGACTTAATACAGGTTTATAAGATGATCAGAGGAATCGATAAATTAGACTATAACAAGTTTTTTAAAATACAGCCACCTACAATAATACGAGGGCATAGCTACAAGCTGACTAAAGAGAGGTCCAGGTTAGATATTAGGAAATATTTTTTTAGTCAGAGAGTGGTGTCTGCTTGGAATGCATTGCCAGGGGAGGTAGTGGAGGCAGGGACAGTTAATGCATTTAAGAATAAACTGGATGCGCATAGCTTTTAGAGCAAGGTGATATAAATGTAACTGGTTGTATACAGACTCTGCAGGGTCTTCTAAACCAGTATAAAGACGTTAAGTTAAGTTAAGGCCTATTGGTCGTAACGTAGGTTTTATTTGTGTTCTCGTCTCGGTGCTGTATCTGACCATACCCATTTTTACAATTTTATTAAACCCAACCTTAATCAACTTTTACATTTTTTTTCATTTTTGTTTTCCAAGTAATTGAAGGGGTACACTAGTAACGCTCCAAGGTACCGAAGTCATGGTAGGGTTCGCCGTGCCCATTCCTTGCCACCAATTGTCTACTGGTTAGGCCGAGTTCTCCTAGGCTCTAGACCTGTAACCAAAAGTTCCAGACAATTTGATCGTCACGTCCTGAACCACTGTGCCTTTACGATTGGCCTCGATTGTCATGGTGCGGCGAATGCAGGTTCTCTTGTCTGTTTAGTACAGTGCTGGTTCCTTCCTAACCACAGAGGATGCTGGTTCCTTCCTAACCACAGAGGGTGCTGGTTCCTTCCTAACCACAGAGGGTGCTGGTTCCTTCCTAACCACCGAAGGTGCTGGTTCTTTCCTAACCACAGAGGGTGCTGGTTCCTTCCTAACCACAGAGGGTGCTGGTTCCTTCCTAACCAAAAAGCTACCGTCCCATCTCATTAACATCATGCCTTGGAAAATTAGCAGAAAAAATTGTAAATGAACGCCTTTACTGGTTTCTTGAGAGTTCAGAAATCCATGGACAGGCTTCAGAAAACGTAGTTGCACAGAAGAAAAGCTTTCCAGGTTAACACAGAAAATTCACGATGGCTTCCAAAATAAGAGACATACAGTAGCAATCTTCTTCGACTTACAACAGGCCTATGATAGAGTATGGAGAAAAGGTCTCTTGATGAAGATGACTGACGGGGGGATCAGCGGAAAGCTGTACAACTGGATAAAATATTTCTTCATTAACTGAACAATCCAGACAAAGATGAGCTATGCAGTCTACTCTAAAGAAGTCTCAGATGAAGGCTTACCACAGGGCTCTGCTTTGAACTGCACTATTTTTCTCATCTACATCAATGACCTAGCCAAGAACATCAAAGCTGGAAAAGCCATGTATTCTGATGATCTGATGATCTGATGATCTGGCAATATGGCAGAGCCATGAAGAAAGTGCAACACAAAGATGAAATGGAGACCTGAGAAGACTGCGTATTGTCAAATGTGGAAACTGAAGATAAACTGTGAAAAGACTGCTTACACTATCTTTACCAAGAGCCACAAAGTAGCCAAGACAAATGTCAGTCTGAGATTTGGCAAACAGAAGTTGCCCAGAGAGGAAGAGCCTACATATCTTGGAGTCACTCTCGACCGACAGCTCAGCCTCAAGAAACATGTCCAAAATAAAGCGTTGAGACGGCTACAGTTATTGAAGAGGCTCGTTGGTACAGCATGGGGATCAGACAAGGACACTCTGAGAGGCTTGTATCTTGGATGTGTACGCTCTGCTTTAGAATACAGCAATGCACTCCTGACAACATGCTCACAGACCAACGTAGAATCCATAGACAGAGTGCAGAACAATGCCCTGCCCCTTATTAGTGGAGCAATGAGGTCAACGCCCATTGCGGAATGTGAAATTCCTGTGAATGGGGAACCCCTTGACGTGCGGAGAGATGTGGCCGCTATGGAGGTTCATGAGAGGAGTAAAAGAATGAGCAAAGACCACCCCAATAGAAGGTTTGTAGAAAAATGGCAACAAAAGCAGAGAATAAAGCAAAAGTCAGTCCTCCACCACGTTCCAGACAAAAGTCAGTCCTCCACCACGTCAGTGAGATTAAAGACAGATATCACATCCTAGACAAAAGACAAGAAACACAGAGAGCAACAAGAAATTTACCACCACATACATGTTTTAAAATGCGAGAAATTCAAACAAAACTAACAGATAATACAACAAGAAGTGCTGATCCAGTCAGTCTATGAGAGCCTCACAGAGAACGATTGACGCCTACACAGAAGAATGGATACATGTCTATACTGATGGATCTGCTTTTAAGGTCACCATTAAAGCAGGATATGGAGTCTACATAGAGTATCCAGATAGAACATCTGATGAGATGTTTGATGTCTGTGGGGAGATATGTTCTAATTATGAGGCAAAAATAACAGCATTGGAAGTAGCTCTGTACCCCTTGAGGACTGTATTTGATGCTTTCCCATCAAAAGCCCAAAGCATCGTAATCTTTACAGACATTATCTGCCCTTCAAGCTCTGGAAGACGGTGGGCACTGTAGGCCTGAACTTATCCAAATATCCCTAGATGCCAACCAACTTCTCACATCCCATGAAGTCAGACTAGTTATACAATGGATCCCTGGTCACTCAAATACACCTGGCAGTGACAGGGCAGACAGACTGGCTAAGAAGGGATCAAGTCAAGAACAACATTACACACCAAAACCTTACAGACAGTGAAACAACTGCTGAAGACTGCTAACAAAGAGGCCTGGCTGAATAGATGAGCAATGGGGAATACTTGGAGAGAAATCTACAAACATATGGCCATCCCAAATCCCAAAGACAACATCAGTCTCCTGAAAAGGAGAGACTAAAGCATCATTTTCCAACTTCGCACTCAACACATACAGCTTAAGAGTCACTTGAACAAAATCCAACCACGACTTCGCACTCAACACATACAACTTAACAGCCACTTGAACAGAATCCAACCAGAACATACTCCAGAGTGTCGGCTGTGCACACATCCCTATGAAACTGTTGAACATCATCTTTTTGCATGTCCAGCGCTTGCCAGTGTTAGGAAAGAGCTTCTTCCCCCGAGGTCAGACAAATGGAACACATTGTATGGAACTAAACAACAGCTTACAAACACTTACAGATACCACTATATGGCATTGGGCCAAACAGCAGGAGCCCATAGGCCGCTGGAACAATAACTAACCAACCAATCAACCAGCATGATTCTGTCTCCTCTACGATACGGACGCTTACCTGTACACAGCAATCCAATCTAGGTCTTACTAATGATGTATACAGTTTGACAATCACTTCCTTGCTCCTATGTTTAATCTTTCTTTGTATCAAACGGTGACAGTTCTAGCTCCACTCCCTGTGAAGCATGGGCGTTTAGGGCAGGGGAAGATTGGGCTGGCGACTCTAAGAAATAAAGGTTGCCTGAATGTTGTTGGACGAGCGGGGGTCAAACTGCGGTCCTGGCACCAAACTGCGGTCCTGACACCAAACTCCGATCCTGGCACCAAACTCCGATCCCGACACCAAACTCCGGTCCTGACACCAAACTCCGATCCCGACACCAAACTCCGGTCCTGACACCAAACTCCGATTTTGACACCAAACTCCGGTTCTGACACCAAACTCCGGGTCCTGACACCAAACTCCGATCCCGACACCAAACTCCGGTCCTGACACCAAACTCCGATTTTGACACCAAACTCCGGTTCTGACACCAAACTCCGGTCCTGACACCAAACTCCAGTCTTCACACCAAACCTTCGAGCGGTCCGAAGTGAGAGGTAAAGGTTAACGACGAAAGTTTGGCACGGGGCTAGTTTGGGGGTGGGTGTCGGTTTGACCAATTCTAGTATCTGACCTAAGTGGTGGGGGGTTTTGGTTGAAGATAAGGTCGTACACAACAGGCTGGCACGGACAAGGGGCAAGGAACTATGTTTTGTACAACCAATGGGATTCTAGATGGGGTGGGAACAAATGAGAGCAAGGGCTAACCAGCCAACGGAAGAGGACCACTAGTCAGCCAGGTTTGTTTCTAGAACTAAGTAAATAAGATATTTAAAAAACAAGGTACAAATGATTGGGAGAGAGAGAGAGAGAGAGAGAGAGAGAGAGAGAGAGAGCGTTTGTGGGGTGCTTATCCCATCATACACCTAGAGCCTTGCACGTGTGCTCATTGTTCGGCTGGTGGACTCCCTGTAAACATTGGTCTGACTGGTGGACACCCTCTAAACATTGGTCTGACTGGTGGACACCCTCTAAACATTGGTCTGACTGGTGGACACCCTGTAAACATTGGTCTGACTGGTGGACTCCCTGTAAACATTGGTCTGACTGGTGGACACCCTGTAAACATTGGTCTGACTGGTGGACTCCCTGTAAACATTGGTCTGACTGGTGGACTCCCTGTAAACATTTGTCTGACTGGTGGACTCCCTGTAAACATTTGTCTGACTGGTGGACTCCCTGTAAACATTTGTCTGACTGGTGGACACCCTGTAAACATTTGTCTGACTGGTGGACACCCTGTAAACATTGGTCTGACTGGTGGACACCCTGTAAACATTTGTCTGACTGGTGGACACCCTGTAAACATTGGTCTGACTGGTGGACACCATGTAAACATTGGTCTGACTGGTGGACACCCTGTAAACATTGGTCTGACTGGTGGACACCCTGTAAACATTTGTCTGACTGGTGGACACCCTGTAAACATTGGTCTGACTGGTGGACACCCTGTAAACATTGGTCTGACTGGTGGACACCCTGTAAACATTGGTCTGACTGGTGGACACCCTGTAAACATTTGTCTGACTGGTGGACACCCTGTAAACATTTGTCTGACCGGTGGACACCATGTAAACATTTGTCTGACTGGTTTGGACACCCTGTAAACATTTGTCTGACTGGTGGACACCCTGGAAACAAAATGAGATAGACATCTGATCACATCGAGTGAAAAGATTCGTCTCTGTACGAATTGATTTGACCTTGAAGACTGTTTTCCAAAGGACCATTGCATTTGGTGTCTGTTGGAAGAACGGTGACCTTTCTCAGATCACAGTGGCACGGATTCATATCATCTTATGGTTGCGATCCCAGAGGTACGAGAGTTCGGTTCGATTACGGATTCAGCGAATCCTAGAGACTGCGATCCCAAAAGCACATGAGTTCGGAGACAAAGGTGCATAACTTGAGCCCTCAGAGAACAAAATTGTTCGACATAGGTGTGAAACGGGCACCAAAAGGGTATGTCTCAAACACTTGAGAACTGCCCCCAGTTGTAAGTGAAACATAATTCATGTGGTAACTTATGTTGAGATGTTCGACAGCCTAAAGCAGCAGCCCTGACAGGAACGACAGATCATCAACAGCGTAGACTATCTGACAGACGACGTAGATAGAACCATTGATTTGTAATACTGTTGAATTAATTAAATTTCGGATTTATGATAGTTCATCTGGGTTTTATGTATTTTACAGAAGTATTATCAACTGCTAACTTGCTTAGATCTGCTGTATTAGTTTAGTATATATATTATTATTCTTTAGTTATAAGTTCTTTTTAGTTGTTGAAATCATGTAACAATTATTCGTGTAAATAAATAATCTTATTTTGTCTCAATGGTTAACAATAGTTTTAGTGTATTCTGGGGTTGAAGTTAACGTCTTTCAGTCTATGTGGTGAGTCAGCTAACGTCTTCCAGTCTATATGGTGAGTCAGATAACGTCTTACAGTCTATGTGGTGAGTCAGCTAACGTCTTACAGTCTATGTGGTGAGTCAGCTAACGTCTTCCAGTCTATGTGGTGAGTCAGCTAACGTCTTCCAGTCTATGTGGTGAGTCAGCTAACATCTTACAGTCTATGTTGTGAGTCAGCTAACGTCTTACAATCCATCTGGTGAGTCAGCTAACGTCTTACGGTCTATGTGGTGAGTCAGCTAACATCTTACAGTCTATGTTGTGAGTCAGCTAACGTCTTACAGTCCATCTGGTGAGTCAGCTAACGTCTTACAGTCTATGTGTAACAGTTCCCGCCGGAGCAAGGGGAGTTTAGGATGCCTGAACATGTTAAAGCTTAAAGCTACCTGAATGCATGTCAAGGTCACTCACCGTCTCAGCAAAGGAGAACAGAGTTGGGTTAAGGAATGTAGACAGATAGAAACTGACCACTGGTCTTCCGATTTTGGTAGGGGGAGATTGATTGACAGACGAAATTGGCAACGGGGCTTGCTGCGAGAGAATGAGTGACAGGTGTGCAAAGTGTTTCGTTCCAATTGGGATTGAAGATGACCATACCTGAGATCGATTGGTCAAGCTCTGGCCTTGCTTGAGGATATATAACTCGAGACAAAGTTTAGCTCGGGAGGCTGGAGGAGTGAGGGAGAGAGAGAGGCTGTATGGAGGAAAGTGAGAGAGAGAGACTGAATGTGGATAGTATGTTTAACTCACCGACTTAGGTAGAGGAGCGATTGATAGACTGTTGGACGAATGTTTAGTGATAGAACAGGATCGCTCAAATAGGTGTGTGAGTTTTGCATTAATAGATAATGTGAAAGTGTGTTTGTAAGCAAGGACACATTGTGAACGAGTTATGTCGAGATCGCCCACCTGAGGGGATTTCAGTGAGGAAGAGTATTTGATAAGGTGTGTTGAAGACGCAGTTAAGGCGATGTGTGTGTGATGTAATTGCAAGGCAATAGAACTGGGTTTTTAGATAGTTGGGAATTCCATCAATAGCTAATGCTTACAATTCCCGTTTTAGTAGAATGTTTAGTTAAGATATGTATTATATTATGTTTGTAATTTCTCTACTCATTGTATGATATGAGTATGATACAATAAATATGCCACCTGCTGTGTGATATGTCATTTACTGAGTATGGTCATGATGATGTGGATGAGTGTGAGAATGTTCTAAGTTAGATCACGGCCAAGGCAAACAGTGGGATCTGTTACATATGTGGTGAGTCAGCTAACATCTTACAGTCTATGCTGTGAGTCAGCTAACGTCTTACAGTCCATCTGGTGAGTCAGGTAACGTCTTACAGTCTATGTGGTGAGTCAGCTAACGTCTTACAGTCTATGGGGTGAGTCAGCTAACATCTTACAGTCTATGTTGTAAGTCAGTTGACGTGTTACAGTTTATGTGGTGAGTCAGTAAAGCCTTAAGTTAAAAGCAAAAGCAACCCTGCTACAAAACCTAACATTGCATTTGCCTTTTTCACTGCTACCTGAACTTGCTCACTCACCTTACCTGTATGATCTATTATAACCCCTAGGTCCCTTTCCTTATCTATCATTCTAATATTTTTCTCGCCCATTCTGTAATTATGTCCCATATTGGATCTATCAATGTGCATGATTGTGCATTTATCTACATTAAACTCCATTTGCCAGCTTACAGACCATTCTTGAATTTTATCTAAATCCGACCTCAATATATCCACTTCTGCTTTAGATGAGACACTACTGCATCGTTTTGTGTCATCAGAGAATTTAGCAATCATGGATCTTGTATCATTGTCCAAATCGTTTATATACATCAAGAACAAAATTGGACCCAAAATCGAGCCCTGTGGCACTTCACTTTTTACCCCACACCAGTCAGAGTACTCCTTATTTATGCCCACTCTCTGCCTTCATCCCGTTAACCAATGTTCTATCCATTTGCATGTGAAGTAAACTGTATAAGTCATTACTATGATTCAGTGTTTAACTTTAGTGTGTCAGGTTCTATAACCATCTTTTTTGTTTTGCATGTCAGATGTCAGCTTGTGTATACATGTGTGCCAGGCCCACTCAACCCAACTAGCGATCATGGACACTGCGGCCATTTGCAGTTGTGACGTTAGCAAACTAATTATTTGCCCTCTCACATGAAAAAAACATAAAGAAAACACGAAAACTGATTCTTTCACAAAAAGTAGTTATTCATTTATTGATATAACTGGATATGGTTACATCAATTATAGTCTAATCTATCGCTATCTAAATTTTATTATCAGAACGTTTCGGCACCTTAGTCAGATGGATTCTCTGGTTCTAAAACCCTTTTCTCTCCAGCTCATAATCAAGTTCTTTCTCTCCTTAACAACATTATCTAACATTATCTAACAACATTATCTAACTCAAATTTGTGGATTTTGTCTTCGGTAGCTTCTCTGCCCTATGCCGTTCTAACAGCTTCAATTTTTCACGTTTCCGTTGTGGAATAAAGATACCGAATTCGTACGAAAGGATGTGATCCCTGGTGTCTGAGCTACACCTATGCTTCTGTCATGGAGGTTCGCACATCCGTCTGACAATCGTACAAGACTTCAAACAGATTTTGAGAATTACTGACGTTCGACTTACTGAAGTCCCACTACAGTGTTGTCCAAAGGCGATTTAGGGCAAGCCTTTCGTATATGTTCTCAAACCATTAAACCAGCTAAACCCCAAGTTCGACCACTCATAGAATTAACCCAGCAAACTCAGATAAGTAACACAGGTCGCCGTTCCTGCCAAATCTGCATGAAACAACCTAGACAGTGACGAATGGAAGGCTCTGAGACGTTTGGGGACTATCAAATGGAATCCTTTGGGAATTAAATAAGGGGAGATGATGGGGGTGGAGGAATCTAAGAAAGAGACTTTCGTTGATCTACTCTTACCTGGTGATAAGTTCGTCTGTTATATAAAAAAGGACATTGTTTTATCAAATGCGACAGTTCTGCTTAACGAAAGACAAAAATAACTACAGCAATTGCCAAGTGAATGGATTGAGCAAAATTGACACGAACTTCTCATAATTGGGAGATATAATGACGGAAAATGTCAAATTGAAATCAGGAAAAGAAAAGGATTGGTCAAGGCCGTTTTCATCTCACAAATTGACATCCAAACAAGCCAATGACAAAAATAAATGAGAGTGATAAAATGGTGTGTGGACGGAGAAACATAGACAATGAACACACGATTGGGGCCGTAGATGCAGTACAGTTGAGCTGTCAGTAGTCAGCGACTCGTGTGATAGTTCCAGCTCCCTGTAGTGCAGGGGTGGTTAGGGCAGGGGAGATTGAGCTGACGACTGTGTTTGCTAAAAATCAAACTTTACCTGAATTGAAGATACCGTGGCGCAGGTCAAACCCCGATCACCGCGCGGACAGAAGTGTAACTGGGAAACTTGGCTAGTTTAGCATGGGTAACAGTTGGACCAATTCTGGTATCAGACCAAAGTGGGATGGGTTTTGATTGACGGTAGGAAAATATGCAAGAGGCTGTCACATTTAAAATGACAATGAGCTATGGATCCTGCAACCAATGGGATTCTAGACTGGGTGGGACCAAATTAGAATAATGGCTAACCAGCCAACTGGGGAGAACCACTATACAGTCACGGGGGTTAATCAGATTAAACTAGAATTTAACCATAGTTCAGTTAATCTACTGTGGGGGGTCATTATCAGGTGCTGATATGTATCGATGACTGACACCAACGAAGTGAAGTGTTGATCTCACATAATTGTTTCAGGAATATGTTTTTGTGGAAACACTAAGAAATATTGTGTTGTTAAAGTTGTCCATTATTTGCATTACAGTTTTGTTTTGCCTGTTTGTATGTACTTACCGGTACTCCAACAAACAATAAAGTTATGGCTTTGAGATTTGAAGGATTGGGGAATGAGCCAGGTTGTTCAGAAGGATGAATGGTTTGAGTGAGGTGACCAGAAGGATGAATGGTTTGAGTGAGGTGACCAGAAGGATGAATGGTTTGAGTGGATTAAGAGAAATAATATTTTGAATGCGTTTATGTTAATGACTTATTGTTGTTTATACTCTAAAACACGTTACGGTTGTGTCTTTGAGGTTGTAAGGATTAGGGAAGGAGCGAGGTTAAGAGGATTGGGGAAGGAGCGAGATTAGGAGGATTAGGGAAGGAGCGAGGTTGGGAGGATTAGGGAAGGAGCGAGGTTAAGAGGATTAGGGAAGGAGCGAGGTTAGGAGGATTAGGGAAGGAGCGAGGTTAAGAGGATTAGGGAAGGAGCGAGGTTGGGAGGATTAGGGAAGGAGCGAGGTTAAGAGGATTAGGGAAGGAGCGAGGTTAACAGGATTAGGGAAGGAGCGAGGTTGGGAGGATTAGGGAAGGAGCGAGGTTAAGAGGATTAGGGAAGGAGCGAGTTTGGGAGGATTAGGGAAGGAGCGAGGTTTGGAGGATTAGGGAAGGAGCGAGTTTGGGAGGATTAGGGAAGGAGCGAGGTTAAGAGGATTAGGGAAGGAGCGAGGTTAACAGGATTAGGGAAGGAGCGAGGTTAAGAGGATTAGGGAAGGAGCGAGGTTAAGAGGATTAGGGAAGGAGCGAGGTTAACAGGATTAGGGAAGGAGCGAGGTTGGGAGGATTAGGGAAGGAGCGAGGTTAAGAGGATTAGGGAAGGAGCGAATTTGGGAGGATTAGGGAAGGAGCGAGGTTTGGAGGATTAGGGAAGGAGCGAGGTTAAGAGGATTAGGGAAGGAGCGAGGTTTGGAGGATTAGGGAAGGAGCGAGGTTAAGAGGATTAGGGAAGGAGCGAGGTTAAGAGGATTAGGGAAGGAGCGAGTTTGGGAGGATTAGGGAAGGAGCGAGGTTTGGAGGATTAGGGAAGGAGCGAGGTTAAGAGGATTAGGGAAGGAGCGAGGTTTGGAGGATTAGGGAAGGAGCGAGGTTAACAGGATTAGGGATGGAGCGAGGTTGGGAGCATTAGGGAAGGAGCGAGGTTAAGAGGATTATGGAAGGAGCGAGGTTAACAGGATTAGGGAAGGAGCGAGGTTAACAGGATTAGGGAAGGAGCGAGGTTGGGAGAATTAGGGAAGGAGCGAGGTTAACAGGATTAGGGAAGGAGCGAGGTTGGGAGGATTAGGGAAGGAGCGAGGTTAAGAGGATTAGGGAAGGAGCGAGGTTAACAGGATTAGGGAAGGAGCGAGGTTGGGAGGATTAGGGAAGGAGCGAGGTTAAGAGGATTAGGGAAGGAGCGAGGTTAAGAGGATTAGGGAAGGAGCGAGGTTAAGAGGATTAGGGAAGGAGCGAGGTTGGGAGGATTAGGGAAGGAGCGAGGTTGGGAGGATTAGGGAAGGAGCGAGGTTGGGAGGATTAGGGAAGGAGCGAGGTTAAGAGGATTAGGGAAGGAGCGAGGTTAAGAGGATTAGGGAAGGAGCGAGGTTGCTCAGAAAAATGAAGGATAATTATATTTATTTATTGATTACAGCTGTTGCAACAACATTTTTCTGTTTTTTCTTTTCGTCTCTTTTTCGAGGAAAGAAGTTAGGGAGGAAGAACTAGCTTACTCGGAGGGAGGAAGAACTAGCTTACTCGGAGGGAGGAAGAACTAGCTTACTCGGAGGGAGAAAGAACTAGCTTACTCGGAGGGAGGAAGAACTAGCTTACTCGGAGGGAGAAAGAACTAGCTTACTCGGAGGGAGGAAGAACTAGCTTACTCGGAGGGAGGAAGAACTAGCTTACTCGGAGGGAGAAAGAACTAGCTTACTCGGAGGGAGAAAGAACTAGCTTACTCGGAGGGAGAAAGAACTAGCTTACTCGGAGGGAGGAAGAACTAGCTTACTCGGAGGGAGGAAGAACTAGCTTACTCGGAGGGAGAAAGAACTAGCTTACTCGGAGGGAGGAAGAACTAGTTTACTCGGAGGGAGAAAGAACTAGCTTACTCGGAGGGAGAAAGAACTAGCTTACTCGGAGGGAGAAAGAACTAGCTTACTCGGAGGGAGGAAGAACTAGTTTACTCGGAGGGAGAAAGAACTAGCTTACTCGGAGGGAGAAAGAACTAGCTTACTCGGAGGGAGAAAGAACTAGCTTACTCGGAGGGAGGATGTATACACTAAAGAACGTAAGACCATTCCTCTCACAGTTCTCTCCCGAGGGCACAATGTACAGTGCAACAACTTCAGGTTTTCCTTCAAGTGTCAAAGGATCTCTTCCACCTGGAGCGTTTATCACAACAGAACTGCGCTGCCGTCACCAGAGAGGACAATGGACCCGACGAAACGCACCTGGCCGATCAAGAGACGACAAATCGTTGAACCGCATGCCAAGCCAAGAATCATTTATTTTCATTATCCGATACTTCATTTTAATTACTTTCCTTTCTATATATTTTTGGCATCTTCATAATCATCCCATACCATAGATCACCTTTTATACATATCATCTCATTGCATCTTCACTATTTTTTGCAAATATATGATGATGATTTAAAAAAAAAAAAAAAAAAAAAAAAAAAAAAAAAAAAAAAAAAAAGGTCCCTATCACTTTTATTAAAAATAAAAAAAAAAAAAAAAAAAACGTGAGATGAGATGCTAAAGATAATTCTACCCATTCCCCCTTTTTGGCACAACAATCACTGGAAACCAAACGTAAGACAGAACCTCCGAATCTGAACGAGAGTACCTTCAACTCGGATAAAAAAAAAAAAAAAAAAAAAAAAAAAAAAAAAAAAAGGACATCTGATTTGCCAACCACCAGGAAGGATCCAAGCGAACCGCTAAATGACATGAAAACACTCCTGCAACACGGAAAACACTAGGTTAGGTACATACAGATACACACACGCATCCAAGCACTGGTTTATGCGTCCTGATATCGCCCAATGGACTACGGTCTGGGGTGGAAAATGGCGCGCCTCCGCCAGTAGAAACTAGTGGGGCAAACATCTAAGCAAAAAAAAAAAAAAAAAAAAGCCCTTCCATTGCACTTTGGTTGGGCTAGCTTCTGAGGGCGCACAAGCCTAGCATAGGTACATACAGATGCACACATGCATCCAAGCACTGGTTTATGCGTCCTGATATCGCCCAATTGACTACGGTCTGGGGTGGAAAATGGCGCGCCTCCGCCAGTAGAAACTAGTTCGGCAAACATCGAAGGAACAAACAAAATTAGGGTCAAGAAAGACAAGTGTTCATTAGCTTTAGGATAAAACACGTCATTTAGTGGCCTAACAGGACTTTAGCTGAGACGTCTGCCATGAGACGTGAAGGGAATGTAGGGCCTAACAGGACTTTAGCTGAGACGTCTGCCATGAGACGTGAAGGGAATGTAGGGCCTAACAGGACTTTAGCTGAGACGTCTGCCATGAGACGTGAAGGGAATGTAGGGCCTAACAGGACTTTTAGCTGAGACGTCTGCCATGAGACGTGAAGGGAATGTAGGGCCTAACAGGACTTTTAGCTGAGACGTCTGCCATGAGACGTGAAGGGAATGTAGGGCCTAACAGGACTTTTAGCTGAGACGTCTGCCATGAGACGTGAAGGGAATGTAGGGCCTAACAGGACTTTTAGCTGAGACGTCTGCCATGAGACGTGAAGGGAATGTAGGGCCTAACAGGACTTTTAGCTGAGACGTCTGCCATGAGACGTGAAGGGAATGTAGGGCCTAACAGGACTTTTAGCTGAGACGTCTGCCATGAGACGTGAAGGGAATGTAGGGCCTAACAGGACTTTTAGCTGAGACGTCTGCCATGAGACGTGAAGGGAATGTAGGGCCTAACAGGACTTTAGCTGAGACGTCTGCCATGAGACGTGAAGGGAATGTAGGGCCTAACAGGACTTTAGCTGAGACGTCTGCCATGAGACGTGAAGGGAATGTAGGGCCTAACAGGACTTTTAGCTGAGACGTCTGCCATGAGACGTGAAGGGAATGTAGGGCCTAACAGGACTTTTAGCTGAGACGTCTGCCATGAGACGTGAAGGGAATGTAGGGCCTAACAGGACTTAGTATTAGCTGAGACGTCTGCCATGAGACGTGAAGGGAATGTAGGGCCTAACAGGACTTTTAGCTGAGACGTCTGCCATGAGACGTGAAGGGAATGTAGGGCCTAACAGGACTTTTAGCTGAGACGTCTGCCATGAGACGTGAAGGGAATGTAGGGCCTAACAGGACTTTAGCTGAGACGTCTGCCATGAGACGTGAAGGGAATGTAGGGCCTAACAGGACTTTAGCTGAGACGTCTGCCATGAGACGTGAAGGGAATGTAGGGCCTAACAGGACTTTTAGCTGAGACGTCTGCCATGAGACGTGAAGGGAATGTAGGGCCTAACAGGACTTTTAGCTGAGACGTCTGCCATGAGACGTGAAGGGAATGTAGGGCCTAACAGGACTTTTAGCTGAGACGTCTGCCATGAGACGTGAAGGGAATGTAGGGCCTAACAGGACTTTAGCTGAGACGTCTGCCATGAGACGTGAAGGGAATGTAGGGCCTAACAGGACTTTAGCTGAGACGTCTGCCATGAGACGTGAAGGGAATGTAGGGCCTAACAGGACTTTTAGCTGAGACGTCTGCCATGAGACGTGAAGGGAATGTAGGGCCTAACAGGACTTTTAGCTGAGACGTCTGCCATGAGACGTGAAGGTAATGTAGGGCCTAACAGGACTATTAGCTGAGACGTCTGCCATGAGACGTGAAGGGAATGTAGGGCCTAACAGGACTTTTAGCTGAGACGTCTGCCATGAGACGTGAAGGGAATGTAGGGCCTAACAGGACTATTAGCTGAGACGTCTGCCATGAGACGTGAAGGGAATGTAGGGCCTAACAGGACTTTAGCTGAGACGTCTGCCATGAGACGTGAAGGGAATGTAGGGCCTAACAGGACTATTAGCTGAGACGTCTGCCATGAGACGTGAAGGGAATATAGGGCCTAACAGGACTTTAGCTGAGACGTCTGCCATGAGACGTGAAGGGAATGTAGGGCCTAACAGGACTTTAGCTGAGACGTCTGCCATGAGACGTGAAGGGAATGTAGGGCCTAACAGGACTTTTAGCTGAGACGTCTGCCATGAGACGTGAAGGGAATGTAGGGCCTAACAGGACTTTAGCTGAGACGTCTGCCATGAGACGTGAAGGGAATGTAGGGCCTAACAGGACTTTTAGCTGAGACGTCTGCCATGAGACATGAAGGGAATGTAGGGCCTAACAGGACTTTAGCTGAGACGTCTGCCATGAGACGTGAAGGGAATGTAGGGCCTAACAGGACTTTAGCTGAGACGTCTGCCATGAGACGTGAAGGGAATGTAGGGCCTAACAGGACTTTTAGCTGAGACGTCTGCCATGAGACGTGAAGGGAATGTAGGGCCTAACAGGACTTTTAGCTGAGACGTCTGCCATGAGACGTGAAGGGAATGTAGGGCCTAACAGGACTTTTAGCTGAGACGTCTGCCATGAGACGTGAAGGGAATGTAGGGCCTAACAGGACTTTTAGCTGAGACGTCTGCCATGAGACGTGAAGGGAATGTAGGGCCTAACAGGACTTTTAGCTGAGACGTCTGCCATGAGACGTGAAGGGAATGTAGGGCCTAACAGGACTTTTAGCTGAGACGTCTGCCATGAGACGTGAAGGGAATGTAGGGCCTAACAGGACTATTAGCTGAGACGTCTGCCATGAGACGTGAAGGGAATGTAGGGCCTAACAGGACTTAGTATTAGCTGAGACGTCTGCCATGAGACGTGAAGGGAATGTAGGGCCTAACAGGACTTAGTATTAGCTGAGACGTCTGCCATGAGACGTGAAGGGAATGTAGGGCCTAACAGGACTTAGTATAAGCTGAGACGTCTGCCATGAGACGTGAAGGGAATGTAGGGCCTAACAGGACTTTTAGCTGAGACGTCTGCCATGAGACGTGAAGGGAATGTAGGGCCTAACAGGACTTTTAGCTGAGACGTCTGCCATGAGACGTGAAGGGAATGTAGGGCCTAACAGGACTATTAGCTGAGACGTCTGCCATGAGACGTGAAGGGAATGTAGGGCCTAACAGGACTTTTAGCTGAGACGTCTGCCATGAGACGTGAAGGGAATGTAGGGCCTAACAGGACTTTTAGCTGAGACGTCTGCCATGAGACGTGAAGGGAATGTAGGGCCTAACAGGACTATTAGCTGAGACGTCTGCCATGAGACGTGAAGGGAATGTAGGGCCTAACAGGACTTAGTATTAGCTGAGACGTCTGCCATGAGACGTGAAGGGAATGTAGGGCCTAACAGGACTTAGTATTAGCTGAGACGTCTGCCATGAGACGTGAAGGGAATGTAGGGCCTAACAGGACTTAGTATTAGCTGAGACGTCTGCCATGAGACGTGAAGGGAATGTAGGGCCTAACAGGACTTAGTATTAGCTGAGACGTCTGCCATGAGACGTGAAGGGAATGTAGGTAGCGGCGCTCCAATATGGATACACAACAATGAGTTGTATTGAGCGGCGTGTTATTGATACCGCCGACAGGCAAAGGCCCCAGAGAAATTGGCCTGGACAGTTTGGGTGTAACACGGAAGGGTAAAGTTCTTGGAGGAATGCATGCGATCTAGGGCGGGATCAGGGGATTGTGGGTGAAAGTTCATACAGGGACAAGTGCGGGGGTGCTGGATGTAAACAGGTTTTTGTTGTTGTTGTCATTGGTTGTATTTCGAGGGTTGAAATTGAAGATGGTCTTTATGAATTAGATAAATTGTATGCATGTATGTAATACAAATGCAAATATAAATTTTGTTCAGTTATGGACAGTTAAGACAAAAATGGTGATCATTTCCTAGATGTAAAAATGACCATCCATGTGTTGATCTGAGTTTTGGGAAGATATGTGACAGTTCCAGCTGGAGCATGGGCGTTTAGGGCAGGGGAGTTTAGGTTGGCGACTCTGGGAACAAAAGTTGCCTGAATGCCTGCCAAGGTGAATCACCGGCTCAACACTAGGTTGACAAAGGAAACGAGAGGTATAGGTGGAAGACTTTGTCTGGTACAATGGGAGGGGGGAGTGTTCGGAGCTAAGATCGGGGTTCGAAGCTGACAACTCTGGCGTTCCTATCCGAATTGCCATAGAGGCGGGTTGATGACAGTCAGATGCAGTCACGACCGGCTACAACAATTAGAGTGACAGGTATTCGGAGATAGTCATCCAATAACAATTAGTTGGGTATAGTTTGAAATTAGAGTGATGGCTAAGTCAGACAAATAGCAGAAGACAATTGGACAGCCATGTTGTTGCTTGAGACTATAAAATACTCAGCAAAGATGAACTCAATCAGACTGGCTGGGAAGAAAGCTGAGAGGCTGTCAGGAGTTTGTGAGTGTAAGTTTGCAGGGTGACTGGACCAGCATAACTCGAGTTTTGACTAGTCACTCCATAGGTGTTTATGTTGGACACCCTGTAAACAGTATGAGATCTTAATGTGTCTCGTACGTGCAGGACACCTATGGAACGATGTGTGATCTAAGTAATTGTGAATGCACAGATCGCCTGATTGTAAGTGATCTGATTGTATGGGAATGAACAGATCGCCTAAGGACGAGATCTGAATGTCTGTGGTAAATGCAGGGCACTTTGGGAACGATGTGTGTTCTGATTGTATCTGTATGTACAGATCGACTGAGTATGTGACCACCAGTGAGTACGTGATCCGACTAAGTGACATGATCTAATTACATATTAATGCACAGATCGCTTGAGCGTACGTGAACCGATTTTATGAGAATGTACACATCAACTAATTGAACGTGATCTGATTATATATGAATGCACAGAGCCACTGGGTACGTAATCCGATCGTGATAACGAGTTTGTGATTGTGTGTTGAATGTGCAGGTAAGGGGATAGCAGCGGCAAGAGCCTGGGTTATGTAGTTTCGGGGAAATACCAAAAGCTAGTGTATTTGTATATATAAATAAATATATATATATATATATAGTTATATTATAATTATTTAGTTCAGATGTACTGTGCTTTTTGTTAATATTATTTTGTTTCAACGTCTGAAACACACGAGAACTGCCAACAGGCGTAAGTGAAACATAACTCAATTGTTAAACTGGTACGTTTGACAGCCTAAAGAAGAAACCGTGACAGGAACGACAGGTCATTACCAGCGCAGACTATCTGGAGACGACTTAGATAGAACCATTGATTTATAATACCATTGAATTAGACTAAGTTTAGGATTTATTTTTTATTTAAAAGAGACGTAGAATCTGGGTTTTATGTAGTTTACAGAAATAACATGGGTAGCAGTTGCTTGATGTTAGTTTATTAAATTATTATTATTTAGTTCAGAAGTTGTTTTTCGTTTGTTGAAATTATGCAACCACTTTTCGTGAAAATAAATTATATTATTTAGTTCAGAAGTTGTTTTTCGTTTGTTGAAATTATGCAACCACTTTTCGTGAAAATAAATTACATTATTTAGTTCAGAAGTTGTTTTTCGTTTGTTGAAATTATGCAACCACTTTTCGTGAAAATAAATTACATTATTTAGTTCAGAAGTTGTTTTTCGTTTGTTGAAATTATGCAACCACTTTTCGTGAAAATAAATTACATTATTTAGTTCAGAAGTTGTTTTTCGTTTGTTGAAATTATGCAACCACTTTTCGTGAAAATAAATTATATTATTTAGTTCAGAAGTTGTTTTTCGTTTGTTGAAATTATGCAACCACTTTTCGTGAAAATAAATTATATTATTTAGTTCAGAAGTTGTTTTTCGTTTGTTGAAATTATGCAACCACTTTTCGTGAAAATAAATTATATTATTTTGTTTCAATGGTTAATCATAGTTTTAGTGTATTCTGTGGTTGAATTTAACGTCTTAGTCACAGCTGTCCCTGTTGGGTGTGGGTGCGTATATGGCTGAACAGGTCAATACGGGCACGAGAAACATCTGCTGCATAACGGGCACACGATGGTTGTAGAATGTGATGGTGTTCCCGATTTTCATGATCTCTGGGTCTCGCGTCTGCTGTGGGCTTTCACAACACGGTGGTCTCGCTGGTAGCTACATCCGCTTTGACTACGCTTCTCCAGTCAGATCTGTTTTGCGCATGACATGTCCAGGTGGTGACATCTATCAGACAACTTTTCAGTCCCTCAAACTGTCTTTAAAACGTTTCTTTGGGCGCCCTTTCTCGCGCCATCCCTCTCTCAGTTTGCCGTAGAGTAGCTTCTTTGCGAGCCGTTCGTCTGACATGAGCACGTTAGAGTTACATTGCTGCCGACCGTCGATGTGAGGAAATCTGAATTGACCAGCTGACCTTCGATGTGAGGACATCTGAACTGACTAATTGACCTTCGATGTGAGGGCATCTGAACTGACCAACTGACCTTTGATGTGAAGACATCTGAACTGACCTTCGATGTGAGAACACCTGAACTGACCAACTGCCCTTCGATGTGAGGACTCCTGAACTGACCTTCGCTATGCTTGACCTGTACTGACCGTCGAGCTGAGAACACCTGAACTGACCAACCGACCTTCCATGTGGGGACATCTAAACTGACCAACCGACCTTCCATGTGAGGACATCTGAACTGACCAATCGACCTTCGATGTGAGGACACCTGAACTGACCAATCGACCTTCCATGTGAGGACATCTGAACTGACCAACCGACCTTTGATGTGAGGACACCTGAGCTGACCAACCGACCTTTGATGTGAGGACATCTGAACTGACCAATCGACCTTCGATGTGAGGACACCTGAACTGACCAAACGACCTTCCATGTGAGGACATCTGAACTGACCAACTGACCTTCAATGTGAGGACATCTGAACTGACTAATTGACCTTCGATGTGAGGACATCTGAACTGACCAACCGACCTTCGATGTGAGGACACCTGAACTGACCAACTGACCTTCGATGTGAGGACACCTGAACTGACCGATCGACCTTCCATGTGAGGACATCTGAACTGACCAACCGACCTTTGATGTGAGGACACCTGAGCTGACCAACCGACCTTTGATGTGATGACATCTGAACTGACCAATCGACCTTCGATGTGAGGACACCTGAACTGAATAATTGACCTTCGATGTGAGGGCATCTGAACTGACCAACTGACCTTTGATGTGAAGACATCTGAACTGACAAACCGACCTTCGATGTGAGGACACCTGAACTGACCAACTGACCTTCGATGTGAGGACTCCTGAATTGACCAATCGACCTTCCCTGTGAGGACATCTGAACTGACCAACCGACCTTCGATGTGAGGACACCTGAACTGACCAACTGACCTTCGATGTGAGGACACCTGAACTGACCGATCGACCTTCCATGTGAAGACATCTGAACTGACCAACCGACCTTTGATGTGAGGACACCTGAGCTGACCAACCGACCTTCGATGCGAGGACAACTGAACTGACCAATCGACCTTCCATGTGAGGACATCTGAACTGACCAACTGACCTTTGATGTGAGAACACCTGAACTGACCAACTGCCCTTCGATGTGAGGACTCCTGAACTGACCTTCGCTATGCTTGACCTGTACTGACCGTCGAGCTGAGAACACCTGAACTGACCAACCGACCTTCCATGTGGGGACATCTAAACTGACCAACCGACCTTCCATGTGAGGACATCTGAACTGACCAATCGACCTTCGATGTGAGGACACCTGAACTGACCAATCGACCTTCCATGTGAGGACATCTGAACTGACCAACCGACCTTTGATGTGAGGACACCTGAGCTGACCAACCGACCTTTGATGTGAGGACATCTGAACTGACCAATCGACCTTCGATGTGAGGACACCTGAACTGACCAAACGACCTTCCATGTGAGGACATCTGAACTGACCAACTGACCTTCAATGTGAGGACATCTGAACTGACTAATTGACCTTCGATGTGAGGACACCTGAACTGACCAAACGACCTTCCATGTGAGGACATCTGAACTGACCAACTGACCTTCAATGTGAGGACATCTGAACTGACTAATTGACCTTCGATGTGAGGACATCTGAACTGACCAACCGACCTTCGATGTGAGGACACCTGAACTGACCAACTGACCTTCGATGTGAGGACACCTGAACTGACCGATCGACCTTCCATGTGAGGACATCTGAACTGACCAACCGACCTTTGATGTGAGGACACCTGAGCTGACCAACCGACCTTTGATGTGAGGACATCTGAACTGACCAATCGACCTTCGATGTGAGGACACCTGAACTGACCAAACGACCTTCCATGTGAGGACATCTGAACTGACCAACTGACCTTCAATTTGAGGACATCTGAACTGAATAATTGACCTTCGATGTGAGGGCATCTGAACTGACCAACTGACCTTTGATGTGAAGACATCTGAACTGACCAACCGACCTTCAATGTGAGGACACCTAAACTAATCTTCGCTGTGCTGGACCTGAACTGACCAGCTGACCTTCGATGTGAGGACACCTGAACTAACCTTCGCTGTGCTGGACCTGAACTGACCAGCTGACCTTCGATGTGATAACTCCTGAACTGGTTAAGACTGGAATCAATGATTCTATTCACGATCGTTGGATTTTTAGTATCATTTTTGAAAGCCAAATGTGCTCAGAGTTGATACAGACGTCCATTTGTTAACATCAATATATTCTCCACATCGCATCAGATTTTATTATTGAAATTTGTCAATTTCTGTTTCGATTTAATCGGTAAACACACATTCCTTTTGTAACAGATCTTAGCAGTAGAGATAAAAGAAGCTTAGACATCTTTTAACATTTAACAGAGTTGGGAGGAAGATAGAAAGCGCTTAGACAACCATTTCTCTTTCTCTTTCTTGGATTTAAAAGACATAGTCAGTGCAGCTGAACTCAGTTCCGCCAGAATTTAAGTAACCAACACGAACCAAGAACGAAACAAGACTAAGCAGGATAAACAAAGGTTGCCAGCCAATACGCTTCGATGTATCAGCAATACCTACTGAATACAACATCAAAGTAGAAAACAAATTTGAGGTGTTGCTTGCTATACAGGAAGAGATGACATCTAAGGAGTTGACATCGTACGCAGGGGAGATTTTGATCTCGACAGCAAAAGAAATGATTCCAAAGATATTGCACAAGACACAGAGCTATATAACAGAGGAAACACAGAAACTCGTGGCAGAAAGGCAACAAATAAAACAAATGGGAAGTAAGAAAAACTGCGCAAGAAAAGTTAGAAGAGAAATAAGAAAAGATAAAAGAAGATACATAGTAGAAACATGTAAGGATTAGAAAACCTACAACAACAAGGCAAAGAAAGAGATGCATTCAAAGCAATAAGAACACTGACAAGGGAATTCCGTCCGGTTCCACATATCATAAATGACGAAGAGGATAACACATTAACAGAAACTAAAGACATACTGACTAGATGGAGAAAGTACTGCAGAACCATGTATGGAGACAGTACAAAGCGCTCAGTTACAATCCTACCAAAGGATGAGAAAGAACCTGAACCAACATTGGAAGAAGTACGCTCTGCAAATTAAAAGCCTGAAAAATGGAAAGTCCCCAGGATGCGATGATATCCCAGCAGAGCTAATACGAGCAGGAGGAGAGGCATGTGCTCGAGTCTATCACAAGCTGTGTAAACAGAAATGGCACAGTGCAGAGTGGCCAGAAGCATGGAAGAAATCCATTTATATTCCCCTCCCCAAAAAAGGCAACCTGAAGCTGTGCACGAACTATCGCAATGGTCAGCCATGCTAGCAAGATACTCTTGCGAATCCTATTAAGAAAAATAAAGATTAGGTTTGAATCTGAAATTCACGTAGTCCAGGCAGGTTTTAGGAAAGACAGAGGGACCCGGGACCACATATTCAATTTAAGGAATATCTATGAAAAATGTAGAGAGTTTAATATAGACCAGTATACATGTTTCATTGATTACACCAAGGCCTTCGACACGGTAAAACATCAAAATATGTGGAGAATCATGAAGGAAATGGGGTTTCCTTTGCATATAGTCCATCTCATTGAAACATTATACCAAGATCAACAAGCCGCTGTCCGAGTATCTGGGCAAACATCAGATTGGTTTGCAGTACAAAAGGGAGTCCGACAGGGATGTATCCTCTCACCTTATCTGTACAACATATATGCGGAATGTATAATGAGAAATGTGCGAGAAGACGAGAACATTGAAAGTTTTGACCCATTTACGATTGGGGGGTACGAGATTCCAGAGTTACGATACGCAGATGACATAGTGATACTATCAAGAAGTGCGGAAGGGCTAGAGCAGCTACTTTCAGCCGTTAATGGACACAGTAAAGATCAAAATCTGTTCATAACATAAACAAAACAAAGATAATGACCACCGATAAAACACAATGTCAGCATAAATTTACAGTCGGTGGTGAGGAAATAGATCAGATTACACATTTTGAATAGCTGGGCTCCAGAATCGACAAAAATGGTGACTAGCTAAGGCAATGCAGAGACTGAACAGCCTGAAGAAATTATGGCAGGGCACTAACAAAACGGTAAAAGTAAATGTCTTGAGAGCTTGTGTTTTTCCTGTGGCAGCTTATGGCTGTGAAGCATGGACGATTACCAAAACTTCTAGACAAAGGATCGAATCCTTCGAGTCAAAATGTTGCAGAAAGATCTTCAGAATACCCTGGACAGAGAAAAGAAGAAATGTAGACATTCGGCAAGAGTTGAGCATAGAGGAGAACTGGTTTATCAATTCCATTTTGGCTAGAAAATGCAAATACTTTGGTCACATCAAGAGACACAACGGTCTTGAGAGAACGGTGATGGAAGGTATGGTGCCAGGCAAAAGAGGAAGGGGTAGACCAAGAAGACGATGGCACCAAGATATCCAGGAATGCCTGAGTATGACAGTGGCGGAAGCTGGAGTTTTGGCAAGGGAACGAGTTTCTTTCAGACAGACAATGATAGGAGCGACGTTCTACAAAGGACATGCTACATGAGAAAACGAGTGTAGAGTGCAATAGAATAGAGAAGACCCCTTTAATGTCTGCGACAGAGCTCCATCAAATCGATCAGCTCTGGTACGCTTTTCGGTATCGATTTTTGGTGAACACATCGATCGAAATAAAGTCGCTGTGAGATAACTCTTCTGCGTTATCAAACTGTAACGTGATTATTGAGTCTATCCTGACACAATATTTGAGATACTTTTGATATTACATTTACATTCTGTTGTCGGCCACTTTAGCTTAGGAAACAAAAGTTAATGTCTGCACTGGCTGAGAATAAAACAATTTGCACCTCGTATCACATTATTCTCGGCGTCAGTCCAGCAAGTATGTGTATGTGAAGAAGCCAACACTATTCTGGCGATCGTTTGCAGTGCTGGCACAGTACAGACCTAGGTCTTTGGTCAGTCCATCACGCCATCACATAGGTGGTCGGCCGCGTGGACATACAGGCATACGGCCATCAAAACGTTGGTCTACGTGTCCATCTGTTGTCAGCCATGCCTACCACATGTCCAGCCCAGCGCATGATGTCGAAGATTCCACAACGTCCAGAAACACATTTTGATGTCGAATTTCTTAGTTTCGGATCTTATCCCTTTTTGAGGGTTGTGCTTTTCATCACGAACTTCCCGGGTAGACAGTTGGAGGATGTCGCCATTTGTCACGAACGGTCTGCCATCTAGCATGTTTGCAGTTGGCTACAGGTAGTGACAGGAGCCGATGTAGCGACAAGAGCTAAGGTAGCGGCATGAGCTGAAGTAGCGACAGGGAGTGAGGTAGCTAATGGAGCTGAGGTAGCGACAGGAGCCGAGGTTCCAAGTTAGTGCAGGTTTTTCCCCGATTGCAAAACGGCTTCCGGGGTCCATCCATCCTTAACCATTGGGTACCATAATGCGGCCGACGTGATGTTGACCCCATCACATCTAGACGGTCGTTGGACAAGAACAATATAGGCCTAAAACCATATTCCGAGTATGCCACTTTGGTGTGAAATCGGGATTTTTAATTTACTCCGTGCATCTGGCTAGGTTTGGGGGAGATGAGCCGCCATCTTGCTGGACACCGGAAATCCAGTCCTAAAAACGTCATTTTACAAAATCGCCACCGCTATACTTTTGATATTCTCGGCTCTTTGAACATGCGCACATTACTGGGCAGTGGTATGACAAATAGATCGACAGTGGCGGACGACACTGGTGGACGACCTTGGTGTCCATACAACTAGCCTGTTACAAGGTCAGTGGGGCCCGTTACAAGATCGGTGTGGCCCATTTCAAAGTCAGTGTGGTTGCACTTAGTGAAGTCCGATTACCCAGAGAGGACCAAATCATAGAAGCGGTGGGCACATTGGCGCAAAGATAGTGCCATCTCATGTTGTCCGCCATCTTGTTAGATACACACAGAGTATCTACAACCGGCTACTGACTCTCCATCTCCACTGGGGCACGGAAGGAAAGCTACACTGGATCAGCGCCAATGTCCCGACAATGACCAACCCTGAGGAAATCAAAGATACATTCTGCAAGGAGCGTCCGTCATCTTGTCGCTCTCAAGTCCCAGATATTAATATCAGAGTAGAAACCGACCATCAGTTCTGGGAAGGAGTATTTGGGCTACATGGCATGTACATGGCATGGCATTCTTATGTTAGAAATAAACAAAGAACGAAAGACATGTACATGGCATTCTTATGTTAGAAATAAACAAAGAACGAAAGACAAAGTAGGCCCTCTCATAGACAGTACAGGGAAAATAATTAGTGAGAATAGGGAGGCTGCTAATCTGCTCAATCAGTACTTTGGCACAGTCTTCACAAAGGAGGACTGCTCCGAGATCCCAGAGCCTATAGATATTTTTCAAAGAGACATGGATACAGCGGGATTAAGATCAATCTGTATTACAGAGGAAATGGTTTTTAAAAAATTGGAGGGGTTGAAAGTGAATAAATGTCCAGGTCAAGATGGTATTCACCCAAAATTGCTGTATGAAATTAGAAACCAACTAGCAAAACCATTGGCTATATTATGTTCTCAATCACTTACAAAAGGGATTGTTCCACGGGATTGGAAAGATGCAGGAGTGATCCCCTTATTCAAAAAAGGCAAAAAATCAGATCCGGCAAATTATAGATCGGTGAGTTTAACGAGCATAGTCTGCAAATTGTTAGAGTCAATAATCAAAGAAAACATTGTAATGCATTTAGAAAAATGTAATCTAATTAGAAATAGTCAGCATGGGTTTACTAGAGGGAGATCATGCTTAACAAATCTATTAGAATTCATGGAGGAGGTTACTAAAATCATAGATAAAGGGGAGCCAGTGGATGTTATTTATCTAGACTTTGCAAAGGCCTTTGATAGAGTACCTCATCAAAGATTATTTCGAAAGTTAAAATCACATGGAATAGGTGGCGAAGTTGCCAAATGGATTGAAAATTGGTTAACGGGAAGAAGGCAGAGGGTGGGCATAAATAAGGAGTACTCTGAGTGGAGTGAAGTGAAAAGTGGTGTGCCACAGGGCTCGGTTTTGGGACCAATTTTGTTCTTGATATATATAAATGATTTGGACATTGATATGAGATCCATGATTGCAAAATTTGCTGATGACACAAAACTATGCAGTAGTGTCTCATCTAAAGCGGAAGTGGATATATTGATGTCGGATTTAGATAAAATTCGAGAATGGTCTGTAAGCTGGCAAATGGAGTTTAATGTAGATAAATGTACAGTCATCCACATGGGTAGATCCAATATGGAACATAATTACAGAATGGGAGAAAACAATATTAGAAAGATAGATAAGGAAAGGGACCTAGGGGTTATAATAGATCATACAGGAAAGGTGAGTGAGCAAGTTAAGGTAGCAGTGAAAAAGGCAAATGCAATGTTAGGTATGATAAAAAGAAATATTAAACATAGGAGCAAGGAAGTGATCGTCAAACTGTATAAAGCTTTAGTTAGACCTAGATTGGAGTACTGTGTACAGGTGTGGAGTCCTTATCATAGAGGGGACATAAACATGCTAGAAAGAATACAGAAAAGAGCGACAAAGATGATAATGGGATTCCAGAATTACAGTTATGAGGAACGACTCAGAAAAACCGGCCTACAGTGTCTCGAAGAGAGAAGAATTCGTGGTGACTTAATACAGGTTTATAAGATGATCAGAGGAATCGATAAATTAGACTATAACAAGTTTTTTAAAATACAGCCACCTACAATAACACGAGGGCATAGCTACAAGCTGATTAAAGAGAGGTCCAGGTTAGATATTAGGAAATATTTTTTTAGTCAGAGAGTGGTGTCTGCTTGGAATGCATTGCCAGGGGAGGTAGTGGAGGCAGGGACAGTTAATGCATTTAAGAATAAACTGGATGCGCATAGATTTTAGAGCAAGGTGATGTAAATGTAACTGGTTGTATACATACTCTGCAGGGTCTTCTAAACCAGTATAAAGATGTTAAGTTAAGTTAAGTTAAGTGCAGCAGCACTGGGCCACTACTGTTGAGCCTATGTGCCATTCAGGATCTCTCATTCACTATCACAATGTTTATGCTGCCCAAGACGTCTAAACAGAAAAGGTCATTAAGATGAGAATAATAAGGTCATTAAGATGAGAAAAAAGGTCACTAAGATGAGAACAATAAGGTCAATAAGATGGGAACAATAAGGTCATTAAGATGGGAACAATAAGGTCATTAAGATGAGAACAATAAGGTCTTTAAGACCTAGTTTGATGAGAACAAAAAGGTCATTAAGATGAGAACAATAAGGTCATTAAGATGAGAACAATAAGGTCACTAAGACCTACTTTGATGAGAACAATGAGGTCATTAAGAACTAGTTTGATGAGAACAATGAGGTCATTAAGAACTAGTTTGATGAGAAATATCGACTATTAATTCCACCAATGTGACCCCTCCTCATCTTCCCAAAAGTTAGCCTTTACCAATATTCGCAGGATAACCCAGAGTATGCCTGGTTTAACAGTGACAGATGGAATCCAGTCATGTGCAAACACAAAAGACTCATGAGAGTAATGTACGATCCAATTTGATTCATCTCTTGTCCTTAATGCTGATAGAACGTCATGGCTGATCGACAAAATCAGTTTTTTGGAGTGCTGGACAGGCACTACAGTGCTATCCTAAATTGTACACCCATCATCAGCAAACTAGCCAAACCACGAATGCCTTAAGTTGCTATCAATGATAAAACTCGATATCCCGCCCAGTATATATGAGACTGACAAAGCAACCAGTCTAATGCACAGTGGCAAGGCTCCTAGGTCAGATGATATTCCTGCTGAGGTTTACAAAGCAGGAGGCCCCGTCCTGTCACATAAGCTAACATACAGGATACCGTTGGAGAACTGTTTGGTTCAATTGACCATCAGATCATGCTTTGGGATCGAACAAAAGGAAGGAACAAAACATAAGTACACAAACATACGACTACTCTAAGGCACATGTTAAAAAGAGAAAAGAGAGAGCGAGCCACATAATCTAAAAAGATTTTATCGGTAGAACAAATATTGAACAAGAGTGGAAGACTTTTAAAGCAGTTCTAGAAAAGCTAAACAAGGAATTATTTCCATGTAGGGAGGTAAACCCCACGCTTAAAAAGTGGATTACTAGATTTAAAGTTAGATATAGAGGAGCTGAAAATAAAGCATGGCAAACATAGAGGTAGGTAAATCAAACGAAACATTTAAAAAATATTTGGACCAGCAAAACATAGCTCATAAACTGAATTAAGCAGCAAAAATAGACATCGATAAAAACTTGTTCATACTATCAGGACTAACAGCATATGTTTTTGTAATGTTAGAAATAAAGAACGAAAGACAAAGTTGACCATTTCATAGATAACACAGACAACATAGTGAGAATAGAGATGCAGCAAATCTACTCAATCAGTACTTTGACCACTCTTCATCAGAGGAGACTGCTTCAAAATTCAAGATCCTGTATATATTTTTCAAAGACACGCGGATACAGTGGGTTTAAGATTTTCATATTTTACGGAGGAAATCGGTTTGTTATTTTATTGGAAGGGCTGAAAGTGGATAAATGTCCAGGTCCCGATGGTATTCATTTAAAGATTGCTGTTTGAAATTAGAGACATGCTAGCAAAACCATACAGTATATTATGTTCTCAATCACTTGCAGAAGGGATTGTTCCAGGGGATTGGAAAGATGCAGGATTGATCCCCTTATTAAAAAATGAAAAATATTCAGATCCAGCAAATTATAGACCGCTGAGTTTAACGAGCATAGTCTGCAAATTGTTAAAGGCAATAATAAAAGAAAACATTGAAATGCATTTAGACAAGTTCAATCTAATCATAAATAGTTAGCATGGGTTTACTAGAGGGAGATTATGATTTAACAAATTTATTGGAATTTATGGAGGGGGTTACTAAAATGATTGATAGAAGGGAGCCAGTGAATGTTATTTATTTAGATTTTATAAACACCTTTGATAGATTACCTCATCAAAAACTATTTAGGAAGTTAAAATCACATGGAATATGTGGCGAAGTTGCAAAATGGATTGAAGATTGGTTTAACAGGAAGAAAGAAGAGAATGGGCATAAACAAGGAGTACCCTGAGTGGTGTGAAATGAAAAGTGGAGTGCCACACGGCTCAAATTTGAGACTAATTTTGTTCTTGATAAATAAATCATTTGGACATTAATATGGGATCCATGATTGCAAAATTCGCTGATGGCACAAAATTATTCAGTAGTGTATCTTCTAAAGCAGAAGTGGATATATTGAGGTCAGATTTAGATCGATTTCAAGAATGGTCTGTAACCTGGCAAATAGAGTTTAATGTAGATAAATGTACATTTATCCACATGGGTAGATCCAATGTGGAACATAATTATATAATGGGCGAGAACAATATTAGAATGATAGAAATGGAAAGGGACCTAGGGGTTATAATAGATCATACAGGCAAGGTGAGTGAGCAAGATAAGGTAGCAGTGAAAAAGGCAAATACAATGTTAGGTATTATAAAAAAAATTTTTTAACAAAGGAGCAAGGAAGTGATAGTCACACTGTATGAAGCATTAGTTAGACCTAGATTGGAGTACTGTGTACAGGTGTGGAGTCCTTATCATAGAGGGGATATAAACATGCTGGAAAGGATACAAATAAGAGCGACACAGCTGATAGTGGGATTCCAAAATTATAGTCACGAGGAACGACTTACAGTCTCTAGAAATGAATTCGTGGTGACTTAACACAGGTTTAAGATAATTAGAGGAAAGGATAAATTAGACTACTGAAAGACTTTTTCGAAATACTACCGCCTACAAGAACAAGATGACACACCTACAAGAACAAGATGACACACCTTCAAGAACAAGATGACACACCTACAAGAACAAGATGACACACCTACAAGAACAAGATGACACACCTACAAGAACAAGATGACACACCTTCAAGAACAAGATGACACACCAACAAGAACAAGATGACACACCTTCAAGAACAAGATGACACACCCACAAGAACAAGATGACACACCTACAAGAACAAGATGACACACCTACAAGAACAAGATGACACACCTACAAGAACAAGATGACACACCTTCAAGAACAAGATGACACACCAAAAAGAACAAGATGACACACCTACAAGAACAAGATGACACACCCACAAGAACAAGATGACACACCTACAAGAACAAGATGACACACCTACAAGAACAAGATGACACACCTTCAAGAACAATATGACACACCTACAAGGACAAGATGACACACCCACAAGAACAAGATGACACACCTTCAAGAACAAGATGACACACCTTCAAGAACAAGATGACACACCCACAAGAACAAGATGACACACCCACAAGAACAAGATGACACACCTTCAAGAACAAGATGACACACCTTCAAGAACAAGATGACACACCCACAAGAACAAGATGACACACCCACAAGAACAAGATGACACACCCACAAGAACAAGATGACACACTTACAAATTAATTAAAGAAACGCCCAAATAAGATATTTTGAAATATTTTTTTAGTCAGAGAGAGGTGAATGTTTGGAATGCATTGTCACGGAAATGGTGGAGGCAGGGTCATCTAATGCATTCACGCATAGCTTTCAATTCAGTGAAAAGTAACAAAACTGGTTTTATACAGACTCTGCAGAGTCTTCTAAACCAGTAAAAAGACGTTAAGGTCTAATATCTCATAAACTATTGTCTACATGTACACACCGAACGTGTCAGTCTTGTGATTACCGCAGGAGAACCACCTGTCCGTCGCTGCAAACATTTTGGCTTATCAACAATTTATCTCTAGCACGACCTGCACCCAGAGAGTCAGTGTGGTTTCCGAGCTGGTTGGCGGACAGTTGACGTGATATTCGCAGCTCGTCAAACTCAAGAGAACCGTCAGGAACAACATTCTGACTTGTATTGACGTGACAGAATACCTTTGAAACTGTCAACAGGGACCGACTTGTGTTGACCTGACAGAATACCTTTGAAACTGTCAACAGGGACGGACTTGTGTTGACCTGACAGAATACCTTTGAAACTAAACAAGGACGGACTCTAGCAAAGCATATTCATGACAGTTGTTCGTCAGTTTAATGATGGCATTGTCGGCCCGTTCAGTGAAAGATGGCGAACAGTCTGCAGCCGTGTCAGTCATACAGGCAGTCAATCAGAGATGTGTGCTGGCCACAACTCTTGCCATCATGCCTCATAGTGTCCATGATTATGCCAGCGGCATACATATCAGTTACAGGACGGATGGGCAGCTGTTAAATCTGCGGCTTCTAAGGTGACAATCATCTTAGAGCTTCTCTGTGCTGTGCGCCAGGTGCACAGAAGAGGACATGCAAACCACCATGAATGAATTTTCAGCCACGTGCACTGACTTTGATCTTAACAACAAAATATTAGGAAATGTTTCTGCGTGCTCCCAGGAAGCCCTTCCATGAAACAAACATCACTATGCAAGGGCAATGTCTACAACAAGTTGATAGCTTTATCTACATTGGTTTTTCACTCTTCACAGAAGCGAACATCGACTCTGGGCTCCAAAAGAAGATTGACATGGAGAGTTCTGCTTTCCGAGACTAGGAGCGAATTTTGGTCTTTCCACTGAGGTCACGATATTGCGTGATACCATCCGTCTATACGCATCCGAAATAAGGACAGTCTGTACTATTCATGTTATAAAACCATTTCAACGTGAGGTGTCCCCGCAGGATCGGCTGACCCATCTCTGAAATCCTCAACACGGTCAGGCTCTCGGACATCCATTCACTTTTAGGTCAGGCTCTCGGACATTTATACGTTGGTGAGTGAGACTCTCTGACATTCATACGCTGTTTGGTAAAGCTCTCGGACATTCATACGCTGGTGGGTGAGGCTCTCGGACATTCATACACTGGTGAGTGAGGCTATCTGACATTCATATACTGGTGGGTGAGGCTCTCGGACTTTAATACGCTGGTGGGTGAGGCTCTCGGACATTCATACACTGGTGGGTGAGGCTATCTGACATTTATACGCTGTTTGGTAAAGCTCTCGGACATTCATACGCTGGTGGGTGAGGCTCTCGGACATTCATACACTGGTGGGTGAGACTCTCGGACATTCATACGTTGGGGGGTGAGGCTCTCGGACATTCATACATTGGTGGGTGAGGCTCTCGGACATTCATACACTGCTGCAGACAGCACAAAACTGCACGCCCAATAAACGACTTCCTAAGCAACTGGTGCAGGGTGAGCTCAGGACAGGGATCATCAGGGGAATGAATGAAACGACACAAAGACTATCTGAAAGTCTTTCAAAATTTTCTTTATTGATGTCACTTCCTATAGATTATTGCTCCGAACCGCTCAACCTAGCATATTACCGTCACACATGGTGCTCGCATCCCCGAGAAGAGGATCATCACTTCGCAGCAGAAAAAAGCGAGCTGCACGAAATGGCAGAATGCTAATACTGTCCATGTGTGCCCCACCTGCGGTAAAGCTTGCCGTGTTCGGATCCATTGAGTTGTGTGCGGTCACACCTGCAATTACACAGCTGTCATCATCTTGGTTTGTGGTGGGCAGCTCTTTCTATTATTAGTTTCAGTTTCGAGCAGAAAAGAATCTAATTATGAAATCACAATGGGAGCTAGCGATCAAGCGCTTGGTATGTTGGTCTTTTCACCATGGTATGTGAGTTCAAAACCTCGGTGGAACAGATAATACAGCACAGTGAATGAGCTAACATCAGCCAGCGACTCACAGCTGGCATCAAGGTCAGCGAGGCAGAGCTGACCAAGACCTGAAATTTAGCCAGCACGGAAAAGGGGTCTGTATTCTTGAGCCCTACAAACCCTTCCCCATCTGAAGAATAAACGACTTAACAACAGGTGAGATGGCTGTCTCTAGAGGTTCACACAACAGGTGAGATGGCTGTCCATAGAGGTTCACACAACAGGTGAGATGGCTGTCCCTAGAGGTTCACACAACAGGTGAGATGGCTGTCCATAGAGGTTCACACAACAGGTGAGATGACTGTCTCTAGAGGTTCACACAACAGGTGAGATGGCTGTCCCTAGAGGTTCACACAACAGGTGAGATGACTGTCTCTAGAGGTTCACACAACAGGTGAGATGGCTGTCCCTAGAGGTTCACACAACAGGTGAGATGACTGTCTCTAGAGGTTCACACAACAGGTGAGATGGCTGTCCATAGAGGTTCACACAACAGGTGAGATGACTGTCTCTAGAGGTTCACACAACAGGTGAGATGGCTGTCCATAGAGGTTCACACAACAGTTGAGATGGCTGTCCATAGAGGTTCACACAACAGGTGAGATGGCTGTCCATAGAGGTTCACACAACAGTTGAGATGGCCCACAGCTAATGTTAAGGAAGACACTTGGCTTGGAGAGTAAAAAGTTTGGAAGGACTGGCAAGAGTTGGAGAGTAAGAAGGTTTCAAAGATAGGAGGGTATCTTATCTTTTATAAATGTGTATGCGAGACTTGTTATGTGGACGTCCACTATCAAAATTACCCAGTCTTACTCCCTCTCGTGTGGACAACTTGAATGGATTTCTCCGAAATGGATGTCATAGTTGACACTTGTAGAAAATAAACAAATTAATAATCTGCTGAAATAACAAAATTGTACTGTAGCGTGACGTCACAACTGGCATCAAAAATTCACCCCTCCCCTCCCTCCCTTTCTTTTTAAAAATTGTTCGACCATGTGACGTCAGATTTGTATGTGTTTAATAACTTAACTTAACATCTTTATACTGGTTTAGAAGACCCTGCAGAGTCTGTATACAACCAGTTACATTTACATCACCTTGCTCTAAAAGCTATGCGCATCCAGTTTATTCTTAAATGCATTAACTGTCCCTGCCTCCACTACCTCCCCTGGCAATGCATTCCAAGCAGACACCACTCTCTGACTAAAAAAATATTTCCTAATATCTAACCTGGACCTCTCTTTAGTCAGCTTGTAGCTATGCCCTCGTGTTATTGTAGGTGGCTGTATTTTTAAAAAACTTGTTATAGTCTAATTTATCCATTCCTCTGATCATCATATAAACCTGTATTAAGTCACCACGAATTCTTCTCTCTTCGAGACACTGTAGGCCGGTTTTTCTGAGTCGTTCCTCGTAACTGTAATTCTGGAATCCCACTATCATCTTTGTCTCTCTTTTTTGTATTCTTTCCAGCATGTTTATATCCCCTCTATGATAAGGACTCCACACCTATACACAGTACCCCAATCTAGGTCTAACTAAAGCTTTATACAGTTTGACGATCACTTCCTTGCTCCTATTTTTAATATTTCTTTTTATCATACCTAACATTGCATTTGCCTTATTCACTGCTACCTTAACTTGCTCACTCACCTTTCCTGTATGATCTATTATAACCCCTAGGTCCCTTTCCTTATCTATCTTTCTAATATTGTTTTCTCCCATTCTGTAATTATGTTCCATATTGGATCTACCCATGTGGATGACTGTACATTTATCTACATTAAACTCCATTTGCCAGCTTACAGACCATTCTCGAATTTTATCTAAATCCGACATCAATATATCCACTTCCGCTTTAGATGAGACACTACTGCATAGTTTTGTGTCATCAGCAAATTTTGCAATCATGGATCTCATATCAATGTCCAAATCATTTATATATATCAAGAACAAAATTGGTCCCAAAACCGAGCCCTGTGGCACACCACTTTTCACTTCACTCCACTCAGAGTACTCCTTATTTATGTCCACCCTCTGCCTTCTTCCCGGTAACCAATTTTCAATCCATTTGGCAACTTCCCCACCTATTCCATGTGATTTTAACTTTCGAAATAATCTTTGATGAGGTACTCTATCAAAGGCCTTTGCAAAGTCTAGATAAATAACATCCACTGGCTCCCCTTTATCTATGATTTTAGTAACCTCCTCCATGAATTCTAATAGATTTGTTAAGCATGATCTCCCTCTAGTAAACCCATGCTGACTATTTCTAATTAGATTACATTTGTCTAAATGCATTACAATGTTTTCTTTGATTATTGACTCTAACAATTTACCGACTATGCTCGTTAAACTCACTGGTCTATAATTTGCTGGATCTGATTTTTTTACCTTTTTTGAATAAGGGGATCACTCCTGCATCTTTCCAATCCCTTGGAACAATCCCTTTTGTAAGTGATTGAGAACATAATATAGCCAATGGTTTTGCTAGTTGGTCTCTAATTTCATACAGCAATTTTGGATGAATACCATCTTGACCTGGACATTTATTCACTTTCAACCCCTCCAATTTTTTAAAATCCATTTCCTCCTTAATACAGATTGATCTTAATCCCGCTGTATCCATGTCTCTTTGAAAAATATCTATAGGCTCTGGGATCTCGGAGCAGTCCTCCTTTGTGAAGACTGTGCCAAAGTACTGATTGAGCAGATTAGCTGCCTCCCTATTCTCACTTATTATTTTCCCTGTACTGTCTATGGAGGGCCTTTGAAAAAAAACTTGCTCAGAGGATCAAGACTGACAGTAAAAGCTTCTTCTCTTATGTTAGAAATAAGCAAAGAACGAAAGACAAAGTAGGCCTATTTTTGCTGTTTTATTCGTTTTCTGAGCTATGTTCCGCTTGTCCAAATATTTTACATATGTTTCTTTTGATTTACCTGCCTCTATATATTTTGTCCATACTTTATTTTTTACTCTTCTACATTTCACTACAAATCTAGTTATCCACTTTTTACGCTTGGGGTTTACCTCCCTACATGGAACACATTCCTCTGTTAGCGTTTCTAGAACTGTTTTAAAACTTTCCCACTCCTGTTCAACATCTGTTCCTACAACAATATCTTTCCAGATTATGTGGTTTGCTGCCTCTTTCATCCTCTTAACATCTGCCTTAGAGTAGTCGTATGTTCGCGTGTTTATGTTTACTTCTTGTCTCCAATTATCCTATCTTTCCTTAACATTGTATATCCCTCAATTTCAAGTTCATTATCTGCAATCTCCTCATATGTCCATGATTCTGTTAACCCTATTATATCTGGTTTTTCTTCTTCTACATACAGTTCCAATTCTTCTCTTTTATTTAATGTGAGGGTGTGTGTATTTAATGTGAGTGTGTGTGTGTTTAATGTGAGTGAGTGTGTGTTTAATGTGAGTGAGTGTGTGTGTTTAATGTGAGTGAGTGTGTGTTTAATGTGAGTGAGTGTGTGTGTTTAATGTGAGTGAGTGTGTGTTTAATGTGAGTGAGTGTGTGTGTTTAATGTGAGTGAGTGTGTGTTTAATGTGAGTGAGTGTGTGTTTAATGTGAGTGAGTGTGTGCTTAATGTGAGTGAGTGTGTGTTTAATGTGAGTGTGTGTGTGTGTTTAATGTGAGTGAGTGAGTGCTTAATGTGAGTGAGTGTGTGTGTGTGTGTGTGTGTGTGTGTGTGTGTGTGTGTGTTTAATGTGAGTAAGCGTGTGTTTAATGTGAGTGGGTGTGTGTGTTTAATGTGAGTGAGTGTGTGTTTCTTCATTCTTATTCTTCATCGTACGCAGTCAGACAGTAACCATTATTTTTTCGAAAAAAGCGGCGGTCATCCTGAGGCAGTCGACACTGCGATAGACCTTGTCTTGTGGTTCCACTGGTGGTGGCCACATCTGCTCTCTCTGATCCTCGTATGTCGGGCAGTTCTGCAGTAGATGCTCAGCGGTCATTTTAGCGGTACCACACGGGCATTCGTCGGTACCACCTATCTTCAATTTGTTGAATAGGTGGTACCTCAGTCTATTGTGGCCAGTGCGAAGTCTGAAGACAACGACCTGCTCTCTTCTGTTCAACTGGTAATAGGCATCGTTTTTGGTGTAACCAGTATGTTCGGTTTCCCATTTGGTCATGTATCTGGCTTTGATAAGCCGTTTTGACTCTTCGTACGTCATACTAGTATCTGTTTGTGGTAGTCTTGCACCTTCTTTTGCCAGTCTGTCTGCCTCCTCGTTGCCTTGGATGTTGCAGTGTGATGGGACCCACTGTACCACTACCCTTTTTGGTGCGGACTGCTGGCATAGTTGACAGAGTACTGCTCTTAAGTCATTAAGCTCAGTGTTTTTCTGGCTTTTTAGCGATGTGACTATGGCCAGAGCATATGTAAGCAGGACTGTATGGCTTTCATTTTCTTTATGTCACCATTTCTTCCACTGCCGCCCTCAGTGCCTCTGCCTCCGCTCTGAAATTGCTTGTGTACTTACCAGTAGCGAATGACAGTGTTATTTTTCTGCCATTTGGTAGGTTCAGGAGTGCTCCTGCCCCTCCGTTCTGTGTAGTGTTTGTTACAGAACCGTCGGTGTATGCATGGGTCCAGTCCATGCTTGGGTAGTTTTTCGATATAAAGCTTAGGGTAGTATCTCTCCTTTCCTTTTCAGTCTGGCAGTTTTTGTTTCCAATACCTGGTATATTTTCTACCACCTCTGGGAATATATCCTGCCTCCAGGTAGGTTTTCGTACAGTAGTGATGGGCTTTGGTGTTGTTAGTGCGTTTATGGGATCTTCGTGCATCTTTGCTTTGGCTATTTCTGCAAAGTTTCTCCGCTTTAGTTTCCCATTTCCCAAATTGTTTAGTCTCTGGTGCATTGGATGGTCAGTCAGCCTTCGGAGTTTCTCTGACTGCAGCTGGGCTCTGCAGTCTCTTCTATCGGTCATGGATTGCAGTTTTGTAATATTTTCAAGTTCTACAATTGGCGTTGACTTCATGCCTCCTGTTATAACTCTCATGGCTTGGTTTTGAAGTTTGCTAACTTTATCGAAGTTCGCCTTCGCTGCTGTTGTCCATGCCGCAATGCCATACTCGAGAATTGGTCTCACTCTTTCAGTGTACAGTTTCTTTAGTATACTTTCGTCTGCTCCCCAGCTTGTGCCAGCAAGTTTCCTCATGATTGCCATTCTTTCTCTGGCTCTCATTCGGTTTCTCTCGATCTGACTTTTCCATGTCATGCACCGATCAAATGTGACTCCCAGATAGTTTGGGTTGTCGTTTTGCTGCAGGAATTTGCCATTTAGACTTAATTTGGTGTTTTGGGGTTTGATTGAAAGCGAGAATATTGTGCATGTAGTTTTCTCCTCGTTTATTTTGACCAGCCATGAGTTCGCCCGCTCTTCCAGCGATGTTAGGGCCTGCTGCATCCGATTTCTTGCTATGGTGAGATTCTTGAGTGTGTGTTTAATATGAGTGAGTGTGTGTTTAGTGTGAGTGAGTGTGTGTTTAATGTGAGTGAATGTGTGTTTAATGTGAGTGAATGTGTGTTTAATGTGAGTGAATGTGTGTTTAATGTGAGTGAGTGTGTATTTAATGTGATTGAGTGTGTGTTTAATGTGAGTGAGTGTGTGTGTTTAATGTGAGTGAGTGTGTGTTTAATGTGAGTGTGTGTGTGTGCCTTAATGTGAGTAAGCGTGTGTTTAATGTGAGTGGGTGTGTGTGTTTAATGTGAGTGAGTGTGTGTTTAATAGGAGTGAGTGTGTGTTTAGTGTGAGTGAGTGTGTGTTTAATGTGAGTGAATGTGTGTTTAATGTGAGTGAGTGTGTATTTAATGTGAGTGAGTGTGTGTGTGTCTAATGTGAGTGAGTGTGTGTTTAATGTGAGTGTGTGTGTGTGTGTCTAATGTGAGTGCGTGTGTGTTTAATGTGAGTGAGTGTGTGTTTAATGTGAGTGAGTGTATGTGTGTGTTTAATGTGAGTGAGTGTGTGTTTAATGTGAGTGAGTGTGTGTTTAATGTGAGTAAGTGTGTGTTTAATGTGAGTGAGTGTGTGTTTAATGTGAGTGAGTGTGTATTTATTGTGAGTGAGTGTGTGTTTAATGTCAGTAAGTGTGTATTTAATGTGAGTGAGTGTGTGTTTAATGTAAGTGAGTATGTGTTTAATGTGAGTGGGTCTATGGGTTTAATGTGTGTGTGTGGGTGTTTAATGTGCGATAGTGTGTGTGTGTTTAATGTGAATGAGTGTGTGTGATAAATGTGAGGTATGATTATGTCAGGTATGATAGTGTCAGGTATGATAGTGTCAGGTATGATACCCTCCCAATCGTAAATGGGTCGAAACTTTGAATGTTCTCGTCTTCTCTAACATTTCTCATAATACATTCTGCATACATGTTGTATAGATAAGGTGAGAGGATACATCCCTGTCGGACTCCCTTTTGTACTGCAAACCAATCTGATGTTTGCCCAGATACTCGGACAGTGGCTTGTTGACCGTGGTATAATGTTTCAATGGGATGGACAATATGCAAATGAAACCCCATTTCCTTCATGATTCTCCACAGATTTTGATGTTTTACCGTGTCGAAGGCCTTGGTGTAATCAATGAAACATGTGTACAGGTCTACATTAACATGTGAGTATGTGTGGGTGTGTGTTGAATGTGAGTGAGTGTGTCAGTGTGTTTAATGTGGATGTGTGTATGAGTGTGTTTAATGTGAGATTGTGTTTGTGCGTGTTTAATGTGTGTGTATGTGTTTAATCTGAGTGTATGTGAGTGTTTAATGTCAGTGTTTTGGTGTGTGTGTGTAAAAGATGGGTGTGTGTGTTTAATGTGAGTGTGTGTGTGTGTTTAATGTCAGTGAGTGTGTATGTGTGTTTAACGTGAGTGTGTGTATTGTGTCACATGAGTGTTTCGTATGTGTAAGTCTTCATTTGGGTAACGCTGGTATACAATATTAGCACACGTGACGGTCTGCAAGTTCGGCTGGTTGAACCGTTCTAACCAGGTCAGCTGACTACTGCCTGACTCGCGTGCCGACCAAATTGATGTCCCCCACATCATTGTTGCATGTGCACATGTCGTTCACTCGACCTGACAGCACGCGCAAATTCAGATAACAGAGGTTAAAGTTCGTCAGATGGTTTAACCTTTGTAACACTTTTCTGACAGGATCAGATGAGTGCATTAAATAGTAGCCGTGAGTTCGGCATTTCGCGCTACAACATTCATCCCAGTCTCCATGGCAACAGGTTTAGTCTGGAGAGAATGGCAATACCTGTGTCACGTGTGTCAGGTATGATTGTGTCAGGTATAATTGTGTCAAATATGATTGTGTTAGGTATGATTGTGTCAGGTATAATTGTGTCAGGTGTGATTGTTGTAGGTATGATTGTGTCAGATACAATTGTGTCAGGTACGATTATATCAGGTATGATTGTGTCAGGTACGATTGTGTCAGGTATGATTGTGTCAGGTATGTCATGTATAATTGTGTTAGGTATGCCAGGTATGATTGTGTCAGGTATGATTGTGTCAGGTATGTCCGGTATGATTGTATCAGAAATGAATGTGTCAGGTATGATTGTGTCAGGTATGATTGTGACAGGTATGCTTGTGTCAGGTACGATTGTGTCAGGTATGATTGTGTCAGGTACGATTGTGTCAGGTATGTCATGTATGATTGTGTCAGTTATGTCAGGTATGATTGTGTCAGGTATGTCAGGTATGATTGTGTCAGGTATGATTGTGTCAGGTATGTCCGGTATGATTGTGTCACGTATGAGTGTGTCAGGTATGATTGTGTCAGGTATTATTTTGCCAGGTATGGTTGTGTCAGGTACGATTGTGTCAGGTATGATTGTTTCAAATATGATTGTGTCACGTATGATTGTGTCAGGTATGATTGTGTCCGGTATGATTGTGTCAGGTATGATTGTTTCAAATATGATTGTGTCACGTATGATTGTGTCAGGTATGATTGTGTCCGGTATGATTGTGTCAGGTATGATTATGTCAGGTATGAGTGTGTCAGGTACGATTGTGTCAGGCATGATTGTGTCAGGTACGATTGTGTCAGGTATGATTGTGTCAGGTATGTCAGGTATCATTGTGTCAGGTATGTCAGGTATGATTGTGTCAGGTACGATTGTGTCAGACATGATTGTGTCATGTATGTCATGTATGATTGTGTCAGGTATGTCAGGTATGATTGTGTCTGCAATGATTGTGTCAGGTATGTCGGGTATGATTGTGTCAGGTATGATTATGTCAGGTATAATTGTGTCAGGTATGATTGTGTCAGGTACGATTGTGCCAGGTATGATTGTGTCAGGTATGTCGTGTATGATTGTGTCAGGTATGTCAGGTATGATTGTGTCTGCAATGATTGTGTCAGGTATGTGCGGTATGATTGTGTCCGGTATGAGTGTGTCAGGAATGAGTGTGTCACGTATGATTGTGCCAGGTATGCTTGTATCAGGTACGATTGTGTCAGGTATGATTGTGTCAGGTACGATTGTGTCAGGTATGATTATGTCAGGTATGATAGTGTCAGGTATGATTTTGTCAGGTATGATTATGTCAGGTATGAGTGTGTGGAGTATAAGTGTGACAGATGATTGTGTAGGGCATGATTGTTTGTATCAGGTATGATTGTTTCAGATATTGTTGTGTCAGCTATGATTGTGTCAGGTTTGATTGTATCACATGTGATTGTTTCAGGTATGATTGTGTCAGATATGATTGTGTCAGGTAAAATAATATCTGAGGTATGATTGTATCACGTGTGATTGTCTCATGTATGATGAGTCAGGTATGATTATCGGGTATGATTGTGTCAGATATTATTGTGGCAGGTATGATTGTTCCAGGAATGTGTGGTATGATTGTGTCAGATATGATTGTGTAACAGTTCCAGCCGGAGCATGGGCGTTAAGGGCAGAGGTGATGGAGTCAGCGACTCTGAGAACAAAGGTACCTGAATCTGTGCCAAGGTCACTCTCCGTCTCGACACTTTGCCAAGGTCATTCACCGTCTCGACACTTTGCCAAGGTCATTCACCTCTCGACACTTTGCCAAGGTCATTCACCGTCTCGACACTAAGTCGACAAAGGAAAACGGGGGCGGGTGGGAGAAGGGGGGGGGTTGAGGGGAAGAATATGTCTGGTACAGGTAGGGGTTAGGAGCTGAAAAAATTCACAATGTTGAGGGACACGTTGCCTGGAGAGGAATTGGTTCCGTCAGTTGCAAAACGGCCCAAAACACAACGATATTGCAAAAAGCATTGAGAAAAATCAGACATGCGCCAGCTGTCTCAATACACAACAATGACAATCGGAAGATTCGATATCCTGGCACGAAATAGAGTGGAGTGGTGGGAACCGATCAAACAATCTACAGTATTGGTGCTCTAATGATTTTTCAGGTTACGGGACTAATGGCGATATACGAGCCTCGTATTTATATATATATATTTACGTCGTAATAAGATAAATAATGAATGTCTCTTTAATTATCCTGGGTGGACACAAAGTCTTTGTACTTTAGCTTTATCCAAATGGCAGTTACAAGCTCATTGAATTGAAACTCCACGAATAAAATGAGGGGACAAGCAAAGAAGTATTTACATTTTACATGAAAGGTTTTTAAAATAAATATGTGTACCTTTTTCATCACAATTACGTGGCTGTTTGAGGCCTTTTCACTTCTTTCTTGTATTTAAGCAAAGAGCAGTCTCTTGTCAATGTCCAGAAATAACCTTCAAGCACTGAATGGCTCCAATTGCCCTGATACCCTGTCTCCATAACTGCAATGACATCTCTCACCATGTTCATCGCTAGGTGCTCCAAAGTTTGGTGGAAAGAAATCGAGATGTGAGTGCAAGAAATGAATCTTCAGACATGTTGCAACCAAGCCTGTTGTACATCAGAAAGAGATTTTCAATAATCTCCTGGCAGTTCTCTAATATTTTGTTTCCAATACCGCAACATTGTTTTACCACTAACTGGAATGTAACTCAAGCAGCCTTTACCTTGCCGTGCAACATTTACCACTGACTGGAATGTAACTCACTCAGCCTTTACCTTGCCGTGCAACATTTACCACTGACTGGAATGTAACTCACGCAGCCTTTACCTTGCCGTGCAACATTTACCATTGACTGGAATGTAGCTCACGCAGCCTTTACCTTGCCATGCAACATAGTTTTGCCACTGACTGGAATGTAACTCACGCAGCCTTTACCTTGCCATGCAACATAGTTTTACCACTGACTGGAATGTAACTCACGCAGCCTTTACCTTGCCATGCAACATAGTTTTACCACTAACTGGAATGTAACTCAAGCAGCCTTTACCTTGCCGTGCAACATTTACCACTGACTGGAATGTAACTCACTCAGCCTTTACCTTGCCGTGCAACATTTACCACTGACTGGAATGTAACTCACGCAGCCTTTACCTTGCCGTGCAACATTTACCATTGACTGGAATGTAGCTCACGCAGCCTTTACCTTGCCATGCAACATAGTTTTGCCACTGACTGGAATGTAACTCACGCAGCCTTTACCTTGCCATGCAACATAGTTTTACCACTGACTGGAATGTAACTCACGCAGCCTTTACCTTGCCATGCAACATAGTTTTACCACTGACTGGAATGTAACTCACGCAGACTTTACCTTGCCGTACAACATTTATCACTGACTGGAATGTAACTCACGCAGCCTGTACCTTGCCGTGCAGCATTTACCACTGACTGGAATGTAACTCACTCAGACTTTACCTTGCCGTGCAACATTTACCACAGACTGGAATGTAGCTCACGCAGCCTTTACCTTGCCGTGCAACATATACCGCTTCTTTTTCTTCGTACGCTGTCAGACGTCAACTTGAATTTGTTCGAAGAAAGCAGCTATCATCCTGAGGCTGTCAAGACTGCCATAGAGCTTGTCTAGTGTTGCCACTGGTGATGGCCACATCTGCTTTCTCTGGTCCTCGTATGTCGGACAATTTTGCAGCAGATGTTCAGCGGTCATTTTCCCTGTACCACAGGTGCATTCGTCAGTGCCACCTATCTTCAGGTTATTGAATAGATGGTACCTCAGTCTGTTGCGGCCTGTGCGGAGTCTGAAGACCACGACCTGCTCTCTTCTGTTCAACTGGTAGTAGGCATCATTTTTTGTGTAGCCAGTATGTTCCATCATATACCACTGACTATAATGTAGCTCACGCAGCCTTTACCGTGCCGTGCAACCTTTACCACTGACTATAATGTAGCTCACGCAGCCTTTATCTTGCCGTGCAAAGGATCGCGTCCTCTGCAATAAGTTTATGGAATTGGGGACCAATAAATACTCCTCCTTTTATTTTACCTTCACTCAGTCTTGGAAATTTTCTGAGCGCCCCCTGTTTTATCCATTTCATTGACAAAGTTTTTCATGACACCCAACTTAATGTGCACAGCTGACAACACAAATGTACTGATGTCTACAAATGCTGGATGCTCTTACTGCCGAACTGCAACGACTGCCTGATTGGTCAATATTTGTTTATGCATTTGTCATTTCTTGCACGACTATCCCTCTCACAGAGAAAGCAACAGTACTTGGTAAAATAGGATATGGCAGAAGCACTTGTAGAGTCCAAACCTTTTGTTAAGTGCATAACTGACAATTTTTTTTATTCTACCTGTAGAAGCAGCCACCAGAGGCAAAAACACACTCGACTTAGTTTTCACTTTGAGGAAAATATGATTGAAAACGTTACCATTGGGGAATTTTTTGGCTCAAGTGACCATCAAATCATCCGTTGGGATCTTATAGCAGGGAAAGAAGTAAACATAAACACGCGAACATATGACTACTCTAAGGCTGATGTTAGGAAGATGAAAGAGGTAGCAAGCCACACAATCTGGAAAGATATTGTAGGATGAACAGATGTTGAACAGGAGTGGGAGAGTTTCAAAACAGTTCCAGAAAAGCTAAAACAGGTATGTGTTCCATGTATGGAGGTAAACCTCAAACGTAAAAAATGGATAACTAGATTTGTAGTTAAATGTACAAGAGCTAAAAATAAAACATGAAGTACACGCCAGACAATGAACGACCCACGTATCGCACCTAAGAATCAAAGGAAAGTTAATGTTACCTGCGCCAGGTTAGTTTAACGGTGACCAAGGTTAACATGTAAATGTGAGAATTAGGTCAGGGAAGACCAGTTGTCTTTGACGTAGGGATTTAAGGGAAACAGCGTTAAATTAATTAGGTCCCAACACTTGGTCATAGTTCCCTTTGACAAAAACACGAACGGTTTTAGTAACGGAGCTAATTAAGAAAATTAATTAGGTCAAATGTTTTTCAAAAATAATGTGGAGTGCTAAAGACAATAGTAGACGGTGTCTGGACGGGTTAGTGTTACTATCGTTACGTAATCGGACAGTTGGACGATTCTGTTTCGACACAGACAAGGGTTGCCAGCAGTTGAGCATTTGTGATCAAAGTAATTTAGCGGGTCATTGTCAGGTGCTGACATGTGCGTCAAGGTGTGACACTAATTGAGTGAAAGGTTGATCTCGCATGGTTGTGGTGTGAGTGGGGATACTTTGAGAGTTGGTGGTTGAGTGGTTGACAGTTGTATGCCGTGCATTTTTTTGGGTTGTTCTTTAGGTTACATGATTACAGATACTAACATATGTATCAAGGTGTGCTGATCTGTGCCATGTGGAGAAGTGTAACCCATCCAGATTGTAGGCCTCCGCAAACAGTTGTTTTCAAAGTTGGGAATAGTTGCAGAAAAAGGGCTAGCTTGCTTGGAGGATAGGAGAAACGTTGCAATAGTGTAACAGTAGATGTTTTCTGTTAATTATTGTTGTTGTGGATACTTTATCACATGTTACGGTGGTGTCCTTGAGGTGGGACTAAGTTTATCAGAAAGTTGAATAATTTCAGTGTGGAAATTTTTCTGTAAGATTGTCTTCTTCTTCTTCTGCGTACACAGTCAGACAGTAACCATTATTTTTTCGAAAAAAGCGGCGGTCGTCCTGAGGCTCTCGCCACTGCCATAGAGCTTGTCTTGCAGTTCCACTGGTAATGGCCACATCTGCTCTCTCTGATCCTCGTATGTCGGGCAGTTCTGCAGCAGATGTTCAGTGGTCATTTTACCAGTACCGCACGGGCATTCGTCGGTACACCCTATCTTCAATTTGTTGAATAGGTGGTACCTCAGTCTGTTGTGGCCAGTGCGAAGTCTAAAGACAACGACCTGCTCTCTTCGGTTCAACTGGTAATAGGCATCGTTTTTGGTGTAACCAGTATGTTCGGTTTCCCATTTGGTCATGTATCTGGCTTTGATAAGCCGTTTTGACTCTTCGTACGTCATACTGGTATCTGTTTGTGGTAGTCTTGCACCTTCTTTTGCCAGTCTGTCTGCCTCCTCGTTGCCTTGGATGTTGCAGTGTGACGGGACCCACTGTACCACTACCCTTTTTGGTGCGGACTGCTGGCACAGTTTGCAGAGTGCTGCTCTTAGGTCATTAAGCTCAGTGTTTTTCTGGCTTTTTAGCGCTGTGACTACTTCGAGAGCATCTGTCAGCAGAACTATATGGCTCTCATTTTCACTGTTTGTCACCATTTCTTCCACTGCCGCCCTCAGTGCCTCTGCCTCCGCTCTGAAATTGCTTGTGTACTTACCAGTAGCGAATGACAGTGTTATTTGTCTGCCATTTGGTAGGTTCAGGAATGCTCCTGCCCCTCCGTTCTGTGTAGTGTTTGTTACAGAACCGTCGGTGTATGCATGGGTCCAGTCCATGCTTGGGTAGCTTTTCGTTATGAAGCTTAGGGTAGTGTCTCTCCTTTCTTTTTCAGTCTGGCAGTTTTTGTTTGCAATACCTGGTATATTTTCTACCACCTCTGGAAATATATCCTGCCTCCAGGTAGGTTTTCGTACAGTAGTGATGGGTTTTGGTGTTTGTGCGTTTGTGGGATCTTCGTGCATCTTTGCTTTGGCTATTTCTGCAAAGTTTCTCCGCTTTAGTTTCCCATTTCCCAAATTGTTTAGTCTCTGGTACATTGGATGGTCCGTCAGTCTTCGGAGTTTCTCTGACTGCAGCTGGGCTCTGCAGTCTCTTCTATCGGTCATGGATTGCAGTTTTGTGATCTTTTCAAGTTCTACAATTGGCGTTGACTTCATGCCACCTGTTATAATTCTCATGGCTTGGTTTTGAAGTTTGTTAACTTTATCGAAGTTCGCCTTCGCTGCTGTTGTCCATGCCGCAATGCCATACTCGAGAACTGGTCTCACTCTTCCAGTGTACAGTTTCTTTAGTATACTTTCGTCTGCTCCCCAGCTTGTGCCAGCAAGTTTCCTCATGATTGCCATTCTTTCTCTGGCTTTCATTTGGTTTCTCTCGATCTGACTTTTCCATGTCATGCGCCGATCAAATGTGACTCCCAGATAGGTTGGGTTGTCGTTTGGCTGCAGGATTTTGCCATTTAGACTTAATTTGGTACTTTGGGGTTTTAATGAGAGCGAGAATATTGTGCACGTGGTTTTCTCCTCGTTTATTTTGACCAGCCATGAGTTCGCCCACTCTTCCAGCGATGTTAGGGCCGTCTGCATCCGATTTCTTGCTATGGTGAGATTCTTTTCAGAGGTCCACATAGCCAGATCGTCTGCAAACATTGAGCTATGGACTCTTCTTGGTATATTCTCTGTAATATCGTTTATATATACCAGGAAGAGTGTGGGTGACAAAACTCCCCCTTGGGGTACTCCCTGTTCGAGTGTCACCTTTTTGCTCATCTGCCCTTGTACTTGGACTCTGGCCGTTCTTTGTTTGAGGTAGTGGTTGATCCACTTGTACATCTTCCCACAGATATCACTTCTTCTTAGCTTGACTCTAAGTCCATCCTTCCAGACTTTGTCAAATGCCTTTTCCAGATCCACCCAAACAGCTACTGTGTGTTTCTGTGCCTGGTAGGCATCTTCTATCTCCTGGGCTATGAGGATGACCTGGTCCTCAGTGGATCTGTGCTGTCTAAAGCCGGCTTGCTGTGGAATTAGTATTCGTTTTTCTTCCAGATGCCACATCAGTCTGGTGTTTATCATCCGTTCCATCAGCTTGCCGACACAGCTCAGTAGGCTTATGGGCCTGTATCCATTTGGATCTGTTTTATCCTTTCCTGTTTTTGGTACTGGTACCAGTATTGCATCTTTCCATGCCTGGGGTACAATACCCCTTTTCCAGCTTTGGTTCAGGACTGATAGTAGTTTCCTCTTCGCTGTTTGGCCCAGCCCCATCAGCATTTCGTTTGTTATCCCGTCTTTTCCGGGAGATTTCCTTTTCTTTAGTGTTCTCATAGCCTCTTCCATTTCGCGCATTGTTAGTTTGGCCATCATGTGCTCTTCGGGAGCCGTATTTATGTTTTCGTGCCCCTTTAGCTCTTCGCTAATGTCTGTATGCTTTTCTGCAGGGACCTCGATGTGGTTTGCTCTGGCATAGTGATCGACAAAGGCGTTTGCGGCTTTCTTACCTGTGATCAAGTTCTCGCCCTGCTTGATAGTAATTTGTTTATTTGACGGGGTTTCGTCGTTCATGGCTCTGACTAGCTTCCATAGCTTGTTCCCTTCTTTGTCCAGATTTAGACTTTCCGTTTTATCTTTCCAGCTTTCTCTTGGTGTTTGCTTGAGCGTGTGTTTGTACTTCGCCGCGGCGGCTTTGAGGGCGATGTTTGCCTCCATGGATTTTTCTCGTTCTGCCATGTTCCTAGCATTTGTTACTGCATCTTCCACTTTCTGCAACTCATCATTCCAGTAGGGCTTATAGTTTTTCCTAGCTCCTCTTGGGATGGTTTCAGTGGCGGCTTGCATTATTGCCTTGCTTAGGCTCTCTACCATGGGCTTCATTTTGGTGTTTCGTGTGTTGATGGTTTCACACAGCCCATCTGTCAGGATTGCAAATCTGTCCCAGTCGGCTCGTTTGTAATTCCAACGTGGGAGCGGTTTTGTTTCCTGTGGGCCTACTTCCATGTCAATGGTTAGCCTGATCGGCTTGTGGTCGCTACCTGCCAGTTGATTTAGCACCTGGCGGTCTATTTTATGGTGTATGTCCTGTGTGGAGAAGGCCAAATCTGGAGTAGAGGTGGTATGCCATGTTCTTGAATAGAAGCTAGGGCTATCCTCCGGCCTATTGATAAGATAGAGATTTGTGTCTATCTCACAGTCTTCCACTTCATCACCTCTGTTGTCTGTGTCCGAGTATCCCCATCTCTCAGAGTGGCTGTTGAAGTCTCCAACTACTATGCAGCTGGAGTCCTTGACTTGCATACTCGAGAGCGACAGGTCTTTGTTTGGTGGGCCGTACAGGTTGAAGATGCGGATCTTCGTTTCTTGGGTCATTATGTCGACTTTTACAATTTCTGCTTGTCCGGTGTGATTGACCGCTACCGCGCTACTCGGTATGCAGTTACGAGTCAGTATCAGAACCCCTCCTTTGTGACCTTCTCTATCAAGATGGAAGGTCTGGTATCCTCTGATTGAGAATTTGTGGTTGTTGTTGAGGTGCGTTTCTTGGATACATGCCACATCAATCTTACCTTCATGCAGGTGATGTGTTAGGGAAAGCTTTCTTTTAATGACTCCCTCCGCATTCCAATGTAGTATTCTGAGGGTCTTGTGTTTTCGGTCAATAGTTTTTGCCCCATCACCTTGTGCCTTGACTCCACAGCACATGGGTGGGTGACCACCAGTAGCATAGGGTGGGCCCCTTCGAGGCGTGAGGCCCGGCACTCTCGCTGCCTGGCGGGACTCCACAGGATGAGCGCCACACTTTTTTCTGATAGGTTGTGACGTCATCATACAGCGATATACCTTGCACTGTTTCGTTAAGCATGTGACCCGGTGCATCCGATTTCAACAGGCGTTTCTGTAGGGATGCCCTCCTTAGCCTTCGGCTGTCCCCAGCCTATCTGCAAGGCAGCAGTTGTTTTTGGTCAGAGTTGTCTCTCTTAGGGAAGCTGTCTTGCAGGACTATCGAGTCTTCCCCACTCGTGTCTTTAGTGTGTTGCAATGATATGATATGATGGACTATGTACTAGTTTGTACTATCCCGGAAGAGAGGCAGTCCAGTGTGTCCCAGGATCGTCACGTCCTGCCAGAAACGTAGCCGTTAAGACTTATTCTGGGGTTTGTTTGAAAGCGAGAACATCGTACATGTTGTTTTTTCCTCATTTATTTTGACCAGCCATGAGTTCGCCCACTCCTCCAGCGATGTTAGGGCCTGCTGCATCCGATTTCTTGCTATGGTGAGATTTTTTTCAGAGGTCCACATAGCCAGATCGTCTGCAAACATGGAGCTGTGGACTCTTCTTGGTATATTCTCTATGATGTTGTTTATATACGCCAGAAAAAGTGTGGGTGACAGTACTGCCCCTTGGGGTATTCCCTGCTCAAGTGTCACCTTTTTGCTCATCTGCCCTTGTACTTGAACTCTGGCTGTTCTGTTTTCGAGGTAGTGGTTGATCCATCTGTACATTTTCCCACAAACTTCACTTCTTCGTAGCTTGACTTTAAGTGCCTCTTTCCACACCTTGTCAAATGCCTTCTCTAAATCCACCAAAACCGCTACTGTAAGCTTTTTCTCTTGGTAAACATCATCTATTTCCTATGCTATGAGAGTGATCTGGTCGTCAGTGGATCTGTGCTGTGTAAAGCCTGCTTGCTGTGGAATTAGTATGTGTTTTTCTTCCAGATGCCACATCAGTCTGGTGTTTATCATACACTCCATCAGTTTACCTACACAGCTCAGTAGACTGATAGGCCTGTATCCATTTGGATCTGCTCTATCTTTTTCTTTCTTTGGTACTGGTATAATTACAGCATCTTTCCATGCCTGCGGTACAATTCCCCTTTTCCAGCTTTGGTTCAGGACTGATAGTAACTTCCTCTTTGCTGTTTGGCCCAGCCCTATCAGCATTTCGTTTGTTACCCCATCTTTTCCGGGCGATTTCTTTTTCTTTAAAGTTCTCATGGCCTCTTCCAATTCATTCATTGTTAGTTTTGCCATCATGTGCTCCTCTGGTGCCATATTGATGTTGTCGTGGCTCTTTTGTTCTTCACTAATGTCTGTATGCCTATCTGTAGGGGCATCAATGTGGTTTGCTCTAGCATAATGTTCTATAAAGGCGTTTGCTGCCTTTTTTCCAGTGAGCATGTTGTCACCCTGCTTGATGGTAATTTGTTTATTTGATGGAGTTTCGTCATTCATGGCTCTAACTTCCATAGTTTGTTCCCTTCTGTATCTAAATTGAGGCTTTCTGTTTTGTTTTTCCAGTTGTCTCTTGTTATTTGGTTTAGTGTTCTTTTTGAGAGTGCGTTGAGGGTGCAGATAAAGGGAGGAGAGTATGCGACTAGAACTGGGTTGGATTAGTTGGGGGCAATATTCAATAGCTTATGCTTACAACCTCCGAAGATATTAATAATATTGTGTATGTTCATTTGTAATAATATCGTTTATGATTGTTCTATTTTGTTGGTTTTAGTGATGTAAATAAACACGGACTTCCATTTGATATGTTATTTCCTGTGTGTTGTCTTGATGTGGATGCATGTGATAACATTCTACATAGCTAAACAACTGTGGAAACACCTTACACTATAATATTGTATCAGGTATACTATTGTGTCAGGTATAATAGTGTGTCTATTTGACCGGGTCAGGATGATGTCTTTGGTTTCAGTGTTCATGCTATCTAGGTCATGATACAGCATGGAGCGACTCTAGCTTTTGATCGGGTCAAGGTTGGGCCACGCTTTGTCCCATCTAAACTGAACACATTAAGTCTACCTTTCACAACTAAAAGTACACTGTTACATGCTTCATTGCATCACTTTGTTCACATTAGTATACTTAATTCACAAGTCGGCACATTTATATCCAGGAATCACATATTAGTAGTCTGAGAGTTATCATAGAAAACACAAACAAAACACCGTTTCATCGAGAGGGAAATCGACTGCGGCCATGTCCGGCGCCATCTTGACCCTCTGTGATTTTAACGCTAGGGTTGGCACAGACTATACAGCCTCGGGAGGGGGCCATTGGCAGACATGGTATCGGAAAATGCAATAGTAACGGACTGCTCCTTCTGAGGACATGTGCCGCAAATGAACTACTCATTTCAAACACAGCTTTCCAACTTCCGGACCGAAATAGAACCCCGTGGATGCACAAGGTCCCACTACTGGCACCTCATTGACTACATTATCATCAGACGTAGGGATCGCACAGATGCTATGGTAGCGAAGAGCATGTGTGGTGCAGAATGCTGGACCGACCACCGACTTGTCATTGCCAAGCTAAACTTCAAGATCCATCCCAAGATACGCCCCCAGGGAAAGAAACCACCGAGGAGGCTAAATGTCTCTCAGCTAAAATACAAACCCATGAGAGGCAGCTTCCAGGAAGAGCTTGAAGGCAGACTATCTGAGCTTCGTTTTGAAAAGAATAACATTGAACAGAACTGGGCATTGCCAGATTTCCGCTGGGGTTATTCTATCTAGAATGTTACCACACTCATCCACATCATTCACGACCACACACAGCAAATAACATAGCACGCAGCAGGTGGCATATTTATTATATCATACTCATACAACTATTAAAGTGAGTACAATGAAATTACAAACAATACAAGAAATACAATCTTATCTAAATAGATACTCAGAGTTTATAAGCATAAGCTATTGATGTTGCTCCCAACTAATCCAACCCAGTTCTAGCCACACACTCCCCTCCCCTTATCTGCACCCTCAACACACTCTCAAAAACTCGTCTTCACGATCGTATTCTGTGCATTCACTCACACTCAGTTCCCTCGGGCGGGTGATCTTGACATAATACACTCAATCTATGCAACGTATACTCACATATGATCACACACTCAATCGATCTGCGTATAAACCCACTCTGGAACATACATCGTTCACAAGGTGTCTACACACCACACACACATCTAGATCTCACCTAAACGATCTGTCCACTCGTGTAACTCTTCAGAACATACATCGTTCGCAAGGTGTCCTGCACGTACAACACACATTCTTTAGATTACTTCTAGACACAGGGCGCCCAACACACACCTTATAGAGTGGCTGACCCAGACTCGAAGGTGTATGCTGGTTCAGCAACCCTGTTCTATTTCACTAACATTCGCAACACAGCCTATCAATCACTCTTCTATTAAGTCGGCGAGCTTAACAGACTCCTAGCTAAATTCTGTCTCTCTCTCTCCATGGCCAGTCTGCTTGAGCTAAACTTTGTCTAGTATTATATAGTCTCAAGCAGTATCAGAGCTGTCCAATGGATCTCTGGGGGATGGCCTTTGTCTGTCACTCATCCCACACTACCTAAATCGGAACGCCAGTGGTCAGTTCCTAGCCCATACCTGTACCACACATTCTTTCCCCCAATCCCGTTTTCCTTTGTTGACTTAGTATCGAGACGGAGAGTGATCTTGGCACACATTCAGGTACCTTTGTTCTCAGAGTCGCTGACCACATTACTCTTGCCCTACACGCTCATGCTCCAGCTGGAATTTTTACATTACCTCCCTAAACTACGGACTGAAACATGGATGGTCATTTTTTTATATCTGCCAAATGACCACCATTTTCGTCTCCACTATCCATAATGTAAACACTACTCCTGTTTACAGCTTCACTTATATCATACATGCATCCAAAAACAATGTTATTCAATACCCACATCAATTTTTCGTAATACATACATAATCAATACAAGAAGAGAAAAACAAAATGTCACTGGTCATTTTTACATCTGGATTAAACAACGCAAGCAACCACTTTCAATCATTTATGGCCAACACACCCAATTCTGTCCCTGCAGGACCTTTAGCTCATTAAAACAAAAACACCTTAAGGAATTCTCCTTACTCATTGAGGTAAACTTACCCCGCACTGTATCCTGTGCCTTCCTCTCAGGGTACGACCCTTCAGTGTTACACCACTCGAACAGTTCAGGTCAATTTTCCCAGGCGGTCTCATTAACACGCCTCTCCTTACGACCCATGGCCGACATCTCCATTCATACTAAGTCCTGTTGGGCCACAAACTAACGTGGTTTTATCCTCAGGCTAGTTATCACAGTGTCTCTCCTGACACCTATCCCCCTATCAAAAAACAGCAAAATTCTTTGTTTCCAACAAAAACATATTTGACAAACATTTGCCATAGTAAATCTTACGGAACAATTTCCACACTCAAATTATTCAGTTTCTTATAAACTTAGTCTTATCTACAAAGACTCCACATACATGTGATAGAATATACACAATGATAAGCCTGAACAGGCAATATTTACTGACACATAACTCCAACGCCTCTCCCTCTAAGTCAGCCAGATCAGTGTCCCAACATGCTAACCCTTTTTCTGCAACTCGTGTCAACCTATGTTTGCCGAGGCCTATAGTCTGGATGGGCTACACTTCTCCACAGATCAGTACACCTTGAAACATATATCAATACCTGTAACCATGTATAAACAACCAAACAACAACCAAATAAAAATGCAAGGCATACAATTTGTCAACCACATAACCACAAATTGTCAAAGTATTTGTACGCATACACATGACCATGTGCGATCAACCTTTCACTCCGTTAGTGCCACACATGTCAGCACCTGGCAATGACCTCTTTCAACAGATACGGAACTATGGCTAAATTCTAACTTAATCTGATAAAGACTATTGCTAACTATGGCTGTGTCAAAACCAAATCGTCCAACTGTCTGATTACGTAATGATCGTAACCCTAACCCGTCCACACACAGTCTACTATTGTCCAAGTTAAATAGTTCCATTTCTAAAATTGTTAGCGTCTTTGTCAAAATGAACTGGTCTGCTCTGGACCGAACCGTCACGTTCACATGCTAACCTTGGTCGACGCAACATTTCCTGGCGCAGGTAACATTATTTTACTTTCATTCTTAGGTCGAGCGACCCTGATTCTCCTGTCTATCCCGCTGTTCCTAGCCCATACCTTTACCACACATTCTTTCCCCCAACCCCGTTTTCCTTTGTTGACTTAGTATCAAGACGGTGAGTGACCTTGGCGTAGTGTCGAGGCGTAGTGTCTAGGCGGAGAGTGACCTTGGCACACATTCAGATACCTTTGTTCTCAGAGTCGCCGACCACATTACCCTTGCCCTACACGCTCATGCTCCGGCTGGAACTATTACAGCATCATTGAGAAACATATTTTACAATACAGCAGTTAAACACATTGGCCCACTCACGCGCAAGCATAAGGACTGGTTTGATGAGAACGATCTGGAAATCCAGGGCCTTCTCGATGTTAAACATGAAACGCACAGAGAATACCAAAGGGACACACCATCTCCAGATGCAAAAGCGGCCTTCAATACTGCTCGCAAAGCTGTCTAGACCAGGCTTAGAGAGATGCAAGACTCCTGGCTCAGCAAAAGAGCTGATGAAATCGAGATGTTCGCTGAGAGCGATGACACCAAACGGTTTTACTAGGCACTGAAAGCTCTCTACGGCCCGCAGCCCTGTGATAACACTCCAGTTCGCAGTGCGGATGGGGCACTGCTAACAGATAAGGTTCAGATCTTAGACAGATGGAGATGGGCAGACCACTTCTGCAAAATACTAAACCACCCATCGTCTATACATGAGGAGGCCATCCAGCTAATGCTGCAGGTGGAACTGAACTTGGCGCTGGATGAAGTCGACAGGGCAATCAGTTCACTATCTATAGGAAAAGCTCCAGGAACGGATGCAATACCAGCTGAGGTATATAAGACAGCTGGCCCATCCCTTACCAGAACGATCACTGAACTCTTCTGCCACATGTCGGCTGAAGGAAAAATTAGCAGAAGCTAAAGGACGCCTCAATCGTTCACCTGTACCAGAGAAAAGGCAACCGTCAGGAATGCGACAATCATCGTAGAATATCGCTACTCTCTGTAGCAGGCAAGATCCTAGAGCGCTTACTGCTAAACAGGCTCAACAAACACCTTCAACAAAGCCACCACCTCCCAGAAAGCCACCACCTCCCAGAAAGCCACCACCTATCAGAAGCCAATAAAGTACCGCACAGATGGCAAGCTACTCAATCCCAGAAGAATGAAGGCTAAATCCAAAGTGGCTGGCAACATAATCAGTGAACTTGTATTTGCTGACGACTGTGCTCTAATGAGAAACTCAGAACTGAACATGCAGGTTGGAATGGACCGGTTCTCGGCCGCATGTGAAAACTTTGGCCTGACCATAAATGCCAAGAAAACAGAGATCATGTACCAACCAGCACCAGGCATGCCATACACAAAACAGAGGTCATGTACCAACTAGCACCAGGCATGCCGTACACAAAACCAGAGACTACAGTCAGCAGGCAGACGCTGAAGGTCGTTTAGAAATTCACATATCTGGGCAGCATGCTGTCGAGATCTGTCAACCTAGACGATGAGGTGGCAAGCAGAATAGCAAGGGCTAGCACAGTCTTTGGTAGAATGCGCTCGATGGTGTGGGCACGTCGTGGCATCAGCGTCAAGATCAAACTCAAAGTCTACAGTGCAACCATCATTCCAACCCTACTATACGCTTGCGAAAGCTGGACTGTATACTCTGGACATGCAAGGAGGTTAAACCACTTCCACACAGGTTGCCTGAGGCGAATATTCCACATCCGATGGCAAGACCGTTTCACTGACGTCGAGGTTCTCTCGAGGACTAACATGTCCAGCATCCATGCACAGTTAGAAAAAGCACGACTAGGATGGGCCGGACACCTCGTCTGTATGTCAGATGAGTGGCTCCCAAAGAAGCTTCTCTACGATGAGCTGAGAGAGGGATGGCGTGAGAGAGGGTGCCCAAAGAAACGTTTTAAAGACGGTCTGAAGGACTCACTGAAAAGTTGCCAGATAGACATCGACACCAGGGAATGTCTTGCGCAAAACAGATCTGACTGCAGAAGCGCAATCAAAGCGAAGACGACCGTGTTGTGAAAGCCCAGAGCAGACGCGAGACCCGGAAATCACAAATAGCGGGAACACCATCATCTTCTACAAATCTCGAGTGCCCGATATGTAGCAGATGTTTTCGTGGCCGCATTGGCCTGTTCAGCCACATGCGTACTCACATCCAACAGGGAAATCTGTGACAAAGATAATGTCGGCGGCCCTCATCGACAACGATGGACAGCTATTATTATTATTATAATACTGTGCCTCAGGTATAATAGTGTCTCAGGCATAATATTGTCTCAGGTATAATGGTGTTTCAGGTATAATATTGTCTCAGGTATAATATTGTCTCAGATATAATATTGTGCCGGGTATAATAGTGTCTCAGGTATAATAGTGTGCCGGGTATAATAGTGTCTCAGGTATAATAGTGTGTCGGGTATAATAGTGTCTCAGGTATAATAGTGTGTCAGGTATAATATTGTGTTAGGTATAATAGTGTGTCTCAAGTATAATATTGTCTCAGGTATAATATTGTCTCAGATATAATATTGTGCTGGGTATAATAGTGTGTCAGGTATTACAGTGTGTAGAGTCTGATTAGTGCAAATCACAAATGTCAGAGCTATAGAAAGTGTTGATGTTTGTGTATTAGCTCCATTGTTCTTAGGGTAGATAATAATTTGATTGTAGACTGGATCAGGTGACACATGCACAACTCAGGTTCTCACTTTCCCTGGATTATCATCATGAAAGTCTCTCAAATTTGGTGATCCAAAAATACAAATTCGACACAAATACTTAATGTGTACTGACACACCACATCAAATACTTAATGTGTACTAACACACCACATCAAATACTTAATGTGTACTGACACACCACATCAAATACTTAATGTGTACTGACACACCACATTAAATACTTAATGTGTACTGACACGCCACATCAAATACTTAATGTGTACTGACACACCACATCAAATACTTAATGTGTACTGACACACCACATCAAATACTTAATGTGTACTGACACACCACATCAAATACTTAATGTGTACTGACACACCACATCAAATACTTAATGTGTACTGACACACCACATCAAATAAGCTTCCCGGTGTAACAAAACATCTCTCTCTCTCAGATCCACACATCACTATCAACAAATGTAACAATTAAGATGGAAGCAACAATGTAATATTAATAAGATAACATCAGTGATGACAAGGTCCTAACCAACAAAACATCAGTGATGACAAGGTCCTAGCCTCAAAACATCAGTGAGGACAAAAGGTCCTAGCCACAGAACATCAGTGAGGACAAGGTCCTAGCCTCAAAACATCAGAGACAACAAGGTCCTAGGTACAAAACATCAGTGACAACAAGGTCCTAACCAACAAAACATCAGTGACAACAAGGTCCTAACCAACAAAACATCAGTGACAACAAGGTCCTAACTAACAAAACATCAGTGATGACAAGGTCCTAACCAACAAAACATCAGTGACGACAAGGTCCTAAGCAACAAAACATCAGTGACAACAAAGTCCTAGCCACAAAACATCAGTGACGACAAGGTCCTAGCCACAAAACATCAGTGAGGACAAAAGGTCCTAGCCACAGAACATCAGTGAGGACAAGGTCCTAGCCACAAAACATCAGAGATGACAAGGACCAAGGTACAGAACATCAGTGAGGACAAAAGGTCCTAGCCACAGAACATCAGTGACAACAAGGTCCTAGCCACAGAACATCAGTGATGACAAGGTCCTAGCCACAAAATATGTATTTCCACATTTCATTTTCAAGCCCTCGCTGTATCAACCTGTCAAGAAACACATTGATGGTCTAGTCATGAAACAGATCTGTCACAAAAACCTGGTCATGAAACAGATGTCACAAACACCTGGTCATGAAACAGATCTGCCATAAACACCTGGTCATGAAACAGATCTGCCATAAACACCACTTTTATGACCATCCGATCACAAAAAGCCTCACATAAGAGGAGAGGTCATAAAGTCATGCACCACATCATTTATTTGAGCTAATAATCAAGATACCAACATGGCAAATTTGGGATGTGCTGATTGTGTGTACAAAATGATACCACATTCAGACAAATGAACCAGCAGCAACAAACCGTTAAAATGGCACTTCTGAACAACATGCACTACAAACAGTAAATTGTTATAGAATTCCTCACTGCAGAGAAAGAAACTGTTGTGAATATTCATAAACGCATGTGTACTGTGTATGGATGTTGTGAGATCGATAGGAGCACAGTCAGTCAATGGGCTCAGAGAATTAAAACTTCAGCAAGTAGAGAGACAGAGCTGCATGATCTGCAGCGCTCTGGACATACTGCCATAGCAGCCAGGCCAGACATGTTGAACCGTGATGATTTCACTATTCGTAGTGATAGGCGAATCACCATTTAACAATTGGTCTTGCAGCTTTCAGTCAGTAAGGGAAGTTCAGCTTTCAGTCAGCAAGGGAAGTTCAGCTTTCAGTCAGCAAGGGAAGTTCAGCTTTCAGTCAGCAAGGGAAGTTCAGCTTTCAGTCAGCAAGGGAAGTTCAGCTTTCAGTCAGTAAGGGAAGTTCAGCTTTCAGTCAGTAAGGGAAGTTCAGCTTTCAGTCAGTAAGGGAAGTTCAGCTTTCAGTCAGCAAGGGAAGTTCAGCTTTCAGTCAGTAAGGGAAGTTCAGCTTTCAGTCAGTAAGGGAAGTTCAGCTTTCAGTCAGTAAGGGAAGTTCAGCTTTCAGTCAGTAAGGGAAGTTCAGCTTTCAGTCAGTAAGGGAAGTTCAGCTTTCAGTCAGTAAGGGAAGTTCAGCTTTCAGTCAGTAAGGGAAGTTCAGCTTTCAGTCAGTAAGGGAAGTGCAACTCAAATTATCAAAAATCAACACAAAATGAAAAGAAAAACAATTTCTTTTGAATTGTTGGAGCGTTAAGATGCTAATGGAGAAAAATTTTTGTCCAGGATCGCTACAGGTGATGAAACATGCGCGCACCATTTTGAGCCTGAGACAAAACGGCAGTCAACCTCAATTACCACGAAGAAAGAAAACTCCTTCAGCCGGAAAAGTCATGATCACTCTCTTTTGAGACAATGAAGGTGTAATTCTTGTAGATGTGATGCCAAGAGGAGAGATCAATTTGCAAGCTTACATCAAGACAATCGGCGGTTCCGCAGAGTTCGTCGTCACAATAATCCAACAAAACTGCTTTTCCTTCATGACAATTCACACGCTCAAACAAGTCTGGCAACACATGAGGCAATAACCAAATTAGGTTGGACTGTACTCCCCCCATCCATCCTATAAAGCTGATGTCCACCCCCTCTGATCTCACTCCCCCTGATGTCCCTCCCCCCCCTGATCTAGACACTGTAGGCAAGTTTTTCTGTCTCTGTTCCCAAAACTGTAACTCTGGAATCCCACTATCAGCTTTGTCGCTCTTGTTGTGTATCCTTTCCAGCATGTTTATCTCCCCTCTATGATAAGGACTCCACACCTGTACACAGTACTCCAATCTAGATCTAACTAATGCTTTATACAGTTTGACTATCATATCCTTGCTCCTATGTTTAATATTTCTTTTAATCATACCTGAACTTGCTCACTCATCTTACCTGTATGATCTATTATAACCCCTAGGTCCCTTTCCTTTTCTATATTTTTAATATTGTTCTCGCCCATTCTGTTATTATGTTCCATATTGGATCTACCCATGTGGATGACTGTACATTTATCTACATTAAACTCCATTTGTCAACTCGTAGACTATTCTTGAATTGTATCTAAATCCGACCTCAATATATCTACTTCTATAGATGAGACACTACTGCATAGTTTTGTGTCATCAGCAAATTTTGCAATCATGGATCCAATAAATGTCCAAATTGTTTATATATATATCAAGAACAAAATTGGTCCCAAAACCAAGCCCTGTGGCACTCCACTTTTCACTTCACACCACTCAGAGTACTCCTTATAATATAGCCAATGATTTTGCTAGTTGGTCTCTAATTTCAAACAGCAATTTTGGATGAATACCATCTTGACCTGGACATTTATCCACTTTCAACCCCTCCAAGTTTTTAAAAAACCATTTCCTCTGTAATACAGATTGATCTTAATCTCGCTGTATCCATGTCTCTTTGAAAGATATCTATAGGCTCTGGGATCTTGGAGCATTCTTCTATTGCGTAGACTGTGCTAAAGTACTGATTGAGTAGATTAGCTGCCTCCCTATACTCACTTATTATTTTTCCTGTACTATCTATGATAGGGTCTACTTTGTCTTTCGTTCTTTGTTTATTTCTAACATTACAAAAAATAAAAGAAGCTACGTTCAAGTTTTTTTTCCCAAGTCTAGTTTTGCTACTTTATTCACTTTCTGAGCTATGTTCTGCTTGTCCAAATATTTTAAATATGTTTCTTTTGATTTACCTACGACAAGTGCTTCTGCAAATATCCCATTTTATTTCTGGAAAATTGAAATCCCCCATTTATGATTATTTCCCTTCATTTCCCTTTGTTCTGCTACTTACTAATCAGCTCCTCATCTTCCTCTTTTTGACTTGATGGACATCTATAGCACACTCCAACTACTGTTTTTTCACCCCCACTTTCTATTTCTCCCCATACATTTTAATTTTTGCCAGATGATAAATCATCTTTGATCGTTATATTAACTGAATTCGCACAGTATAATAAAACGCCACCGCCTTTAGCCTTGTCTTCAACTACCCTATCTTTCCTTAACATTGTTTAGCCCTTTTTTTTAAGTTCACTATCTGCAATCTCCTCATATGTCCATGATTCTGTTAACTCTACTATATCTAGTTTTTCTTCTTCTACATACAGTTCCAATTCTTCTCTTTTATTTACTATGCTTCTCACATTTGCATTTACACATTTTAGTTTGTTATTTTTTCCAATTTTTGCTTTTGCTTTATCATTTTTATTTTTCCACTACTGATTTCACACTTCCCTGACTCGCACTCTCCCCTCTGACTGCCTCCTTTATAGCACCCTGTTTTAGGCCTATCTTTAGTCTCATACTCCATAGGCCTTACTAGTTTAAATTTATTTGGCCTCTTCTAGTAAACACAGTAATGAAACATATTCTTCGCTACAACATGCTGTCCTATCTCATTTAGATGTAACCCTTTCCTGTTTAACATTTTACCTTTGTCTACTTTCACATCAAGAAAATCCATTCCCATATCTGCACACACCACCTGTAACCTAAGGTTGATACCTATTATCTTGCTGTCTACATAGTCTGACCCATCTGCTCTATCTAAAATGCCCATCATGGTGACCTTCCTGAACTTTTTTTCCTTAAGTGTTCTCATAAGACTCTTGTATCTTTGCATAATTATTTTGGTATCATCTCTATATACATTATTAGTTCCTACCATTACCACAACATGCTCGTTTGCTCTGTCATCTATCATCTTTATTTTCTCCTCTATATCCTCAATTTTAGTTCCCCGAACATCCATTTTTAAAAATATTTTATATTTTGACAAATGTCTGCCAACCTCCCTCACCATTGAATCCCCTAATATCAACACTGATCCCTCACTTATATACTTATCTGCTAAGATTTCTGCCCTGGGTTAGGTTTCCTCACTAGAAACTTCTTTACTTCCATTACCTTCTCCGACCCATACTTAACTGACAGTGTTTTTACCTTATCAGCTTGATTACTCAACTGCAGCTTCTTTAAAACTTCCTCAATTTTCTCTTGTTTCACTTCTATTTTGATCTGCCTTTTTCTATCTCCTCCAATCTCTTCTCATTTGTCCTAATCTCGCACTCCATTTGAGCCTGCCTATCTTCTATACTTTTCTTAACCTACATATAACTTTTAACTCATCTTCCAACGTATCAATTCCTACACTAATACTAACATTGCCGCCACACAAATCCCACACTCTATTCTGGTCATTCTTCACTTGGTCTTAGCCATACTAGTTATGCTATTTATTAACGTTGCACTTCCTAGCCAATAAGTTATACTAATACAATATCTATTTGTTCTAATAAACACCCATAAAAATCAAATGTTGTTGGTATTTACCTTACAACAACTATCACCCAATGCTAGTGTAACAGTTCCAGCTGGAGCGATAGAGTTACGGCAGGGGTGATGTGATTGACGACTCAGAACAAAGGTACCTGAATGCGTGCCAAAGTCACTCACCATCTCAACAAAGGAAAACGGAGTTGGGGCAAAGAATGTGGACAGGTAGGAACTGACCACTGGCGTTCCGATTTGTTTGGTGGGGGAATGAGTGACAACATGGGAGCGCAGCGGAGCTTGCTGCAATAGATGAGTGACAGGTGTGCAAGTATTTCGTTCCAATAACGACTGAATAGAGCCATTCCCCCTGAGATCCATTGGTCAGCTCTGATACTGCTTGAGTGTATATAACACTAGACAAAGTTTAGCTCAAGAGGCTGGCATGGAGAGGGAATGAGTGAATGTAGATAGGAGTCTGGTTTAGCTCACCAACTTAGATAGAAGAGCGATTGACAGACTGTTGTACGAATGTTGGAGATAGAACAGGACGACTGAAACAGCATACGCCATTGAGTCGGGGTCTAGCCGCTCAAATAGATGTATGTGGGCGTTTTGTATTAATAGATAATCTGAACGTGTGTTGTGCGCAGGACACCTTGTAAACGAGGTATGTCCTGACGAGTTAAGCGAGTGTGTAGATCAACTAGGTGAGATCTAGATGTGTGTGTGATGTGTGTACAGCAATAGAACTAGGTTTTTTATAGCTGGGAATTCCATCAAGAGCTAATGATTAAAATTTCCGCTTTAGTTAATATTTATATCAACATATATATAATATAGGAATATTTAGTTAAGATGATATGTATTGTACTGTGTTTGTAATTTCACTACTCATTTTTCTGGTATGAGTATTATATAATAAATATGCCATCTGCTGTGTACTATATTATTTGCAGTGTGTGGTCACGATTGATGTGGATGAGTGTGATAATGTTCTAAGTTAGAATAACCCTAGGGCAAACAGTGGGATCTGCTACACTAGGCCTACACACAAAAGTTTACAGTACAGACAGTTACTACTGTTCACTATATCACGATATTTAAATCTGTCAAGTCATTAACTATCTGTTACAACCAGACCACTATATTTGAAAATATGTATGCTACAGTAAACTACAATTACAACTACGTTATTTTTACACAAATTAATTCTCAACTCTAATACTTATCTGAAAAAAATGATAGAGCTCTGTTTTGTCAAGCAAAACCACCACCATCTTGAACAACTTGATAAGAGTGTGATGAAATGACTATGTGATCAGGACAAAAACTGGCACGAGCAAGGCATACGTGCACTTGTTTCATGCTGGCATAAAGTCGTACAAGTTGATGAGGATTATATTGAGTAATAAATATGTTTACACGACATACATATTCTTGAACATTGTGTACAAATGTCTTGCGTTTTGAATAAACAGTTTCTTAAAAAAAATGGTGTGGTGCATTTAACTCTCACCTCCCCTCGTACGTGTCCACAGATAAGTCAACGGATAAACGTACAGATAAGTCAACCGATACACGTACAGATAAGCCAACGGATATACAAACAGATAAGTCAATGGATACACATACAGATATGTCAATGGATACACATACAAATAAGTCAATAGATACATGTATGGATAGGTCAATGGATACACATACAGATAAGTCAATGGATACACATACAAATAAGTCAATGGATACACATACATATAAGTCAATGGATACACATACAGATAAGTCAATGGATACACATACAGATAAATCAACGGAGACACGTACAGATAAGTCAGCATAGAAACCCATAAATAGGTCCATGGATACGTCCCAGTTCAGGATGTGCTGTTAGCATTTTGGTTGGCATAGTTAGCTGCAGACAAGAAAGCCAGATGACCTTTAGGACATCTGTTAGCAAAATGTCCCTTCTCACCACACTGAAATAATTAGTTATCATATATTAGCTGTTATATATTAGCTGTTATATATTAGCTGTTATATATTAGCTGTTATATATTAGCTGTTATCATATGACACCATAAATCATCGGAGACTACTATTAAAGCTGTACACCACGACAAAAGACTGGCGTCTGACCAATATCATCAAATGCTTCCTGCACAGCAGACGGTTCTAAGTCACTTTGGGGGGAAAAGACAGCAGATGGTGAAACCAAAACAATGACCTGGTACAAGGACATGCCCAAGCACCCATGCTATACAACATATATACTAATGACCAACCAATGGACACAAGGACGTGTCCTAGCATCCATGCTATACAATATATATACTAATGACCAACCCATGGACGTGTCCTAGCACGCATGCTATACAACATATATACTAATGACCAACCCATGGACGTGTCCTAGCACGCATGCTATACAACATATATACTAATGACCAACCCATGGACGTGTCCTAGCACGCATGCTATACAACATATATACTAATGACCAACCCATGGACGTGTCCTAGCACGCATGCTATACAACATATATACTAATGACCAACCCAAAGACACTAGGAACTCCATCTACACTGACAACACGGCAGTTGCTGCCCAGGAAAAAAGGTTTGAGGAGGTTGGGGACAGACTGTCAAGTTCTCCCAATGCCCTTACTGAATACTACCAGTATTCACCTGACCCTGACATTAGATTGGAGGCTTGGTCAGCATGAGTCACCTGACCCTGACATGAGACTGGATGTCTTGGTCAGTATGAGTCACCTGACCCTGACATGACTCTGTAACCCCCCCGCACCCGTGACTGGAGCCTAGCTGGCTGATAAACCTACCAAGATTTATTTCACACCTCTCATCGAATAAGAAAATGTCCTCTGCCCAGAACAAACAGTTTCATTGTGTGAACAAAGTCACCAGACAGCAACTGTCAGCAGAAATCACACGTGACTGCATCACTGTTTACCCTTCAGTCATCCTCAATTTCATGACTTGGCAGGAATTTTTCATTTGTGTGAGCATCTATCTCACCATCTTGATACTTCAAACGGGTCAAATGTCTCACCTTAAAACACGTTATTTGATCCAGCGGACGTCGCTCTCTTTGTCCAGTTGGTTGGTTCATCTGCTGATGGTGTTGGTGATGGTGGTGATGGTGGTGGTGGGGTAGAGACTGTGTGTGGTTCTGGTTGGCTGGTTCATCCCCTGAGTTCTGTGGAGTTTGACAGAAATCAATTTGTAAAAGTTCATCTTGGTGAACAAAACAGTAAATCATACAGCCACTTGAAGTCCACTCTTCACTGGTTAATTAGATCCCACACTTAAAGTCCACTCTCGACTAGTTAATTAGATCCCACACTTGAAGTTCACCCCGGACTAGTTAATTAGATCCCACACTTGAAGTTCACCCCGGACTAGTTAATCAGATCCCACAGGCACTTGAAGTCCACTCTCGACTAGTTAATCAGATCCCACACTTGAAGTTCACCCCGGACTAGTTAATCAGATCCCACAGGCACTTGAAGTCCACTCTCGACTAGTTAATTAGATCCCGCACTTGAAGTCCACTCTCGACTAGTTAATTAGATACCACAGACACTTGAAGTTCACTCCTGTTGTTACAGGGTTAATGTTATTGATATCCTAAGTCACCGTACAAATTATATCTATGAATCAGACTCACGCTATCACTACTTAACTTTCTCCCTTACAACTATCACCACTAACTCACAACTCTAATTAAAACACTTACAATTATTTTAACAACAGCAAAAACCAAAGAATGTTTATTTATTAAAAGCATACACATTATTATAATACTAAGCATGTGAATTCTTTTCTATCGCAACCAACTCTACCCCAACTAACTCTAACTATGACGACTGTCAAGAGTTTCGTGCAATTAGCACAGGTATTTCTCTTGCACTAAAATAACCTAGGGTTCTATCGCGTGGTCCATTCTAGCTAATGTTCTACCTCTCAGTTCTATATCCCTTTCAGTTGATACAATTGTCTAGCTAATTGTTCTCTGTCCTATCTTTCTGTCCTCGCTCGTCCGGTGACCTATGTCCCACCTCTCAGCTTCTACAACGTAGGTGTCTTCTGAGCCTCTTGTCTCGTCTTAATGTCCCAAAGATGTTTACAGTGATTAGATCTACTGGTTTCTCTTCCTTGTCGTCTAGTCAAGAACTCAGTGACTGCAGCGTTTCTTACACTGTGGTAGTTTCCTACTCAATTCTAACACGCTTGTCAACAGGGATTCTCGTGTTGATGACAGAGGTTCTGTTACTGTAGTTGTCAGACCAAGAGTAACACCTGTGTTACGACGTGTTGTCCAGGGCGACAGCTTCATGTTGAAGCAACACGTACTGTAGTCTTCTCTTCTTTATCTCCCCGTAAAACCCTGATACCCCAGCTTATCTCCCCGCTTCGGTCAATGACTTCTGTTTGTCTTCAGTTCATTCACCTCAACTTTCCATGACCTAGCATCTCGCCAAAGAAAGGATAGATTATTATTTAACTTTCTATGTGACTAAAAGGTCGTGGGTTTTTCCTAGAAAAAAATCATGGGAAGGTAACCATTTTGGCTGGACAGTCTTAAACGAGCATTGTTTAAAAATTTAAAACAATGACTTGTTCTATGAACTCCATCTCTCGGACAGGGTTCTCAAGTTATGTGTGGGTACCACGAACAGTATTTTCAGGGTTTCCCTGATGCAGGCATGTTGGACCCTTGTAACTCTATTACATTGTCTAGTTAGTTAGAGCCCTCTGACACTTGAAGCCCACTCTTGACTAGTTAATTAGAGCCCCAAAACACATGAATATGTCTCATGCCAAGTAAACAAAAACACATAACACAAGATGTCACCTGATTCAAACCAGACAACTTGGCTGCGTGACACTGGATGGCTTTGTGGCCAGGCTGCATACATAAATGACAAACAATATTCTGTTTCTTTTGAGCAAAGATTGGATCTGGATCTGGTATCTTGAAGGAGGGGCTGCAGATGAGGTCAGATACAACTATAACTACAGATACAACTAGATACAACTGCAGGTATAACTACAGATACAACTGCAGGTATAACTACAGATACAACTATAACTATAGATACAACTATAACTACAAATAAAACTAGACACATAACTACAGATTTAACTAGAGATATATCTTGGAGCATCCATTCCGTGACTAGGATGGTGGTATATTTATTCATTCCCAGGCAGATGGTGGCCTATTCAATGCTGATCAGTGAACTCTTTGCGGATGATGCCGTAATTACGACTCACACTGGTGGCTTGTGTTTTCTTTTTGCTGATTGTTAGTCCAAACTTACAGCAGGCATCAATAAACTTTGCAGTTCCTCCTCTGAGTGAGTAATCTCTATTGATGATGAGGATCTCGAGGTAGTAAATCATTTTACATACCTGGGATCTGCAGTCGATAATAAACTATCCCTGGACCAAGAGATCAATATCAGGATATGCAAGGCAGCAACAACAATGATCAGGCTAGCAAAAAGGGTCTGGGAGAACAAGAAGCTCACTGTTTAAACAAAAACAGTTTTTTACCAGGCCTGTGCCCTCAGCACCCTCCTTTATGGCAGTGAGACATGGTCTACCTACATGCTCCATGAGAGATGGCTAAACAGCTTTCACATGAGGTGCCTGTGCAGAATCCTGGGGGTTGGGTGGCAAGAGAAGATCACCAACTCAGAGGTGTTGGAGATAATAGGCACTGTCACAATCTTTTCCATGCTTAGTCTTCGAAGACTCCGACATACTCGGAGGATGGATGATGACAAAATACTAAAAGAAAATCTCTATGGGAAATTACAGTTGGGGAAAAGGTCTCTGGGTCGACCACTACTTTGGTACAAAAGATGTATGCAAGCAGGATATGAATGACGCAGGCATCATTATGGAATCATGGGAACAGGACGTCATGGATCGTGTTACATGGATAGGCAGGATTAAGCATGGAATACAGACAAAGGAGATGCTGATTGCTGATAGGGTAAGGACTCAGCGTTTGAGAAAACCACCACACCATATGATGCCGCAAATGGTCCTGAATTTCTTTGGGCACACTGTGGAAGACTTTTCTCTGCTCTGTTGGTCTTACGAGTCACATTTGTTACTGTCATGGACTGTAGTTGCATACCTTTTCTTTTTTTTTAAAGCACAAATACTCTCGTCTGGCAAGACGTAAGGAGATTTGAACTATGACTACAGATATAACTAGACACATAACTACAGATATAACTAGACAAATAACTACAGATATAACTAGACAAATAACTACAGATAAAACTAGACACATAACTACAGATATAACTAGACAAATAACTACAGATAAAACTAGACACATGACTACATATAAAACTAGACACATAACTACAGATAAAACTAGACACATAACTACAGATAAAACTAGACACATAACTACAGATATAACTAGACACATAACTAAGATAAAACTAGACACACATTTCTATATATGTTCTTTGAACACCAAATACAGTGCATAAGGCAGAAACAAATGATCTACAGTTGGAACGGTGCGACACCACTGTTTTTAGATTTTGTATGGTGCTGAGGCCCATAGTTGAGCCCTCTCGGATGATTGTTCTTCTAAGTGTTTCCTTGGGTCTCCCTCTTTTCCGAGTGCCCCTTGGTGTCCATTCGAGTGTTTACAATGGAAGTCAGTTGTTGTTCATTCTAAGGACATGTCCGATGTATGTCCATCATTTTGTCAGGATGATGGTCGACACCTGTAGTTGGTTTGTCTCGGTTCTTATCGAGCCATTAGTTATGAACTGGTCCGAGCGTATATTCAATAATTTTCTTAAACATATATTTTCAAAGATATTTAGTTTGTTTTCCAGCGCTTTTGTTGTCTTCCAGCTTTCACATCCAAGTCAGGACTCATATTATGATTGAGTTCAATACTCTGAGCTTGGTATGTTTGCTCAGTGTTGTTGATTTCCAGATGTTGGTGAGCTGATTAAAGGTGCACGAGGCCAAAGATTTCCAGATGTTGGTGAGCTGATTAAAGGTGCACGAGGTCAAAGATTTCCAGATGTTGGTGAGCTGATTAAGGGCGCATAAGGCCAAAGCAATTCTAGTGGAAATTTCTTTCGTGGCATCTCCATCTTGTGTCATGTTGCTTCCCAGGTATGTGTAGTGTTAGACATTTTGTAGAGATTTCCCCTGTAGCTTGATATCAACCGTTGTGTTTGTGGAAGTCATGATTTTTGTCTTTGAGGCGTTTACTTGAAGTCCTATCTGGTCTGACCATTGGCATAGTCTATCTATATTTTCTTGTATTTTTTCATTAGTGGTACTTAGTAGAGCTAGGTCATCATAGAAGTGATAAAATATTCCTGTTTTACTCCTGTTTTTATGTTAAACCATTCAGTGTTGCCTTCAGCAGTTTGAACACAGCATCGTGAATTATCATATAAGGCCTTGATAATATTTATGTATTTTGAGGGTGAGCAGACACATAACTACAGATAAAACTAGACACATAACTACAGATAAACTAGACACATAACCAGGGAGTGACAAATTTTAGAGTGGCTCACCAGTAAGCAAAAATATCACCAATCAGCATGATGGGACTACAGTCATGCAATTAATGTTAACAAACTTAAACTAGGCACTCATTGACCTTCATTTCTAAATAACAATACGCACCAAACCAAAATATATTGTTTTGCTGTAATTGCTACTACAGTATTAGCCTATTTCTTTTGAAGAAAAAATGCCCTGCTGTCCGAGGCATGACGTTTGTGTCCTTGAACATGCTTAGTAGTTTTAACACTGAAGTACCATTAATCGATGGTTTTAGTAGGTTTAAATTGTGATGGAGGTTTATTTAGATTCACCATCATAAGTTGGCTTATGTACAATCTATTTCCACCGTAATATTATTAATAACCATGCCAGAGTCATGTAATAACGATTAAAAATGTAATTAACAATCAAAAACGGATTTTTGTTTTACTTGTCTAGCAAAAAGTGTACTCGTCACAGACAAGCGCTTTTGTCAAGCGCTGCACATAACTTCAGATAAAACTAGACACATAACTACAGATAAAACTAGACATAAGACTACAGACGAAACTAGACACATAACTACAGATAAAACTTACTGTACATATTTGCAGTTGGGCCCATCTAAACAAAAGCCATTGAGATAACATTGGCATATGACTCTCCTGACATGACGATTCTTACAGTGGGGACCTGTCAGGCATTATAGAACACACACACAAGTCATAACTGAAGCAGACAAATCATGAAATGGACACAGTTACACACCCCAAGCACCACAAACAGGTCCAGATTAGATGCCAGGAAATATATTTTTAGTCAGAGATTGGTGAATGCTTGGAATACATTGCCACAGGAAATAATGGGGGCAGGGTCAATTAATGCATAGAAAAATAGATTGGATGCGCATCATTTTTTTTTAGATCAAGTTAATGTAAAAGACACTGGTTGTGTACAGACTCTGCAGTCTTCTAAACCAGTGTAAAGACATTGAGTTAGATTAGTTAACACACTAACAACACCAACTCTATTCAAACAATGCGTACACGCTCCAAATAAAACAAACTCCTCTAACCAACACGTACACACTTCAAAAAACAACATTCTCTCTGCAAACAACAGAAACCAAACAAAACTAACACTCTCCAAACAACATCAATTCTCCACAAACAACACCAGCTATCTCTTAACAACACTAACTCTCTCTCAACAATGCTAACAAATTATAAACAAAAACCAACACTTTCCAAACACAAACTCTCTCCTAACAACAACGACTCTCTCTAAACAATACCAATTCTCTACAAATAACACTTACATGCCATAATATTACTATGTCCATAAAAGTCCTAATATATCAACATCCACCCAAAGCCATACCACATCAACATTCACACAAAGCCATACCACATCAACATCCACCCCAAGCCATACCACATCAACATTCACCCAAAGATTAACAGCTTCTGACATCAATCTCCACCAACAGTCTTTCTACATACATCAAAAGATATACTCCAAAGACCAAGATATACCAAGATCCATCCAATGCCATACCAAAACATCCACCTAAAGCCATATCCAAACACCAAGATCCACCCAAATCCATATCCAAACACAAAGATCCACCCAAAGCCATACCCAAACATCAACTGATCATACTCTTATTATCCAAACCTCCAGCGCAAGAGTGTGTATCCTTTGTTCTGACCACAGTGTCAAATGAACAAAAATGTTTTAGAGGCTGCAAGGTGGCACCAGTTAATAATAAAGTATTCTGAACCACTCTATAGAATTTGAATGTTAACAAGACATTATTTACACTGGTTTATAGAGAAGTTCAATCCTTGCAGATTAATGCTGATGCTGCATCAAGACCGTACTTTAACAGATGAAAAACAACAAAGTGAGAGCTCACACATTCAACAGCCTGGTCATTCCAGCCATGGTATATGGCTACGAGGTGTAGAACCTACAAAAAAGGTGAAGTGGTTCGGCTCTAAGCCACTCAACGAGCAATGGGGTCACTTTCACTATGAGACCACATCCGCCCACCAGGAGTCAGACCTGTTTCAATGACGTCGTAGATACAGCGTTGTTAAGAAAGCACAGGTAGGCAGGCCACGTTGTACGCATGCCTGACAATAAATGGACACGTAAAGTGACGTCACAGTGGCCCTACACCTTTAATCGTCGCCCTGGACGTCCACCCATGAGATGGAGAAATGGACTGCGACAGATCCTTGGTCCGGCACGGTACTTCAAGGCAAAAGAGAGAGAAGAGTTTAGACGACATTTGGCTACCTGGCATAAAGCATATAACATGCATGAATTAACACCAGGATAAAAGTATTACAGTAAAATGGTGCTCCATTGTGAAACATCATGAGCTCATATTTATGTTAAATCATCTGCAAAAACTAATCAGTGGCATACCTTGGCCCCTGGTACAGTCAATGTGCGCTACATTCTCAGACAACACTCTGTACAGTCAATGTTTCTAGAATGACTTTCCCATAGTACATGTTCATTGAGATTGTATTTGTCAGCAGATCTTCTAATACACAATTGTGTTCTTCCACAATTCCACTTAACAGAAGGGACTTAACTAACATCAAATACATTTCCCTACAGGATTTACACATTACAGATGCTATCAACAATAGTCAATAATCTAGTATATTCACTTCTTTAACTATAAAACTGCTTTAAAACTTTAAAAAGCAAAACTCTGCCAATGAAACCAACATGAGTTTGGAACTTCTGGTGCACACATGTCAATGGTTAGTTTCATAACATGCTAATAAGAATACTCTTAAGGAGTTTCACTTAGCCGAGCGACACACGTTTAGCACATATTGAAAATACACCACTGATATTTATAATGACATGACATTTGCATCGTTTGCCATTTTCATCATTGGCACCAGCTAATAGAGTGGGCCTGGCCACTCGACATTTGACTGATTGCTTTCTTGACTTCATAGAGGGACTTGCCGCTAAATATTGGACTGATTGCTTTCTTGACTTCATAGAAGGGCCTTACTGCACTAAACATTTGACTGATTGCTTTCTTGACTTCAATAGTGCTTGGAGGAATGTTAAGCTAACGCTGGTCACAATTTGTGATATTCGTGCTATGACTTGCTGAGAGTGCGCTGTCCAGCACTTAAAAATGTGGCCCTTGTCCATCAAGTGTCATGCCATCAGTATCAAGGACAGTACATGAGTGATTGGATTGGGGACCATAGACTGCCTTCAGTGGATCATAAAACCGATTTGAGTCATTCGTATCTGCATATTTCTGGATCCCACCTGCTTTGCTGCTGAGCCAAACGTCTGGCATCTTTCTAAACTGGTTCTGAATTTTTCTTGGCATATTGGTGGAGGCTGCCTTTTTTGGATGTTGAGGAGAAATTATTTTGGTGGGAACTGTAAAGGCAGTTTTTCAGTGAGCATGGTGATGATGCTATCATCATTTTTGTCAAACCAGTCAGGGTTCTTGCATATGGTATGGCCCAGGATCTCTGAAGTGGCAGAGCACATCATCGTCTTCAGTGTGCCTCCGCCCCCGCATGCTGACAGAACTTCCATCCCTTAGCTGAATGTCCAGAGCCCTTGAACAACTTTCTGTGACTGTTACGCAGTTTTGAGATGTTAATGTGGAGGTTACATACAATCAGCCTGTGGTCAGTCCAGCATTCGTTACCATACATAGCCTTAGTCACCCTCACATCACATATGTCACTCCAACAATCACGTATGTCACGCACACATCACATATGTCACTCCAACAATCACGTATGTCACGCACACATCACATATGTCACTCCAACAATCACGTATGTCACGCACACATCACATATGTCACTCCAACAATCACGTATGTCACGCACACATCACGTATGTCACCCTCACATCCCATATGTCACTCCAACAATCATGTATGTCACGCACACATCACATATGTCACTCCAACAATCACGTATGTCACGCACACATCACATATGTCACTCCAACAATCACGTATGTCACGCACACATCACGTATGTCACCCTCACATCCCATATGTCACTCCAACAATCACGTATGTCACGCACACATCACGTATGTCACCCTCACATCATATAAGTTGCTCCTTCTGGTGATGACAGTAGATAAGGTATCACTGCTTAGAACGAGGATGCAGGTGACACATTGTGTTTGCGATAGATAGATCATGTGTGGTACACAGGCTCAGCAAGAGGAATCCATTGCCCCATGCCATGTACATCAATTGTTCTCTCCAGTCTATTGGCTGGTTTGCGTTCCAGCATTAGTTTCAGAGAAGAGAAGCTTCAAAAATGCAATATGGCAAAATTTAATTGCAAGCACGTGACAATAACTACCAAAAGTGCTTTATTTAACACGATTTTCATCCCGACACTATGCTATCAATGTCATAACTAGCCACTATCCTCAATTGAAAAACAACAAATCGTAACAACTGAAATGTAATGAAAATATTGGGTGTAACAAGGAGAGACATGATCAGAAATGATGATATCAGGAGACTAACTGAACTTAACGTCTTTATTCTGGTTTAGAAGACTCTGCATAGTCTGTATACAACGAGTTTCATTTACATTACCTCTAAAAGGCTATGCGCATCCAATTTATTCTTAAATGAATTAATTATCCCTGAATCCTGTGGCAATGCTTCGAAGTATTCTTCTTTTTTCTAGACACTGTAGGATGGTTTTTCTGAGTCTTTCCTCATAACTGTAATTCTGGAATCCCACTATCAGCTTTGTCGCTCTTTTTTGTATTCTCTCCAGCATGTTTATATCCCCTCTACGATAAGGACTCTACACCTGTACACAGTACTCCAATCTAGGTCTAATTAATGCTTTATACAGTTTGACTATCATATCCTTGCTCCTATGTTTAATATTTCTTTTTATCATACCTAACATTGCATTTGTCTTTTTCACTACTACCTGGACTTGCTCACTCACCTTACCTGTATGATCTATTATAACCCCTAGGTCCCTTTCCTTATCTATCTTTCTAATATTGTTTTCTCCCATTCTGTAATTATGTTCCATATTGGATCTACCCATGTGGATGACTGTACATTTATCTACATTAAACTCCATTTGCCAGCTTACAGACCATTCTCGAATTTTATCTAAATCCGACATCAATATATCCACTTCTGCTTTAGATGACACACTACTGCATAGTTTTGTATCATCAGCAAATTTTGTAATTATGGATCCCATATCAATGTCCAAATCATTTATATATATATCAAGAACAAAATTGGTCCCAAAACCGAGCCCTGTGGCACACCACTTTTCACTTCACACCACTCAGAGTACTCCTTATTTATGCTCACTCTCTGCCTTCTTCCCGTTAACCAATTTTCCATCCATTTGACAACTTCCCAACTTATTCCATACTTTTGAAATAATCTTTGATGCGGTACTCTATCAAAGGCCTTTGCAAAGTCTAGATAAATAACGTCCTCTGGCTCCCCTTTATCTATCATTTTAGTAACCTCCTCCATGAATTCTAATAGATTTGTTAAGCATGATCTCCCTCTAGTAAACCCCTGCTGACTATTTCTAATTAGATTAAACTTGTCTAAATGCATTACAATGTTTTCTTTGATTATTGACTCTAACAATTTACAGACAATGCTCGTTAAACTCACCAGTCTATAATTTGCTGGATCTGATTTTTTACTCTTTTTTTAATAAGGGGATCTCTCCTGCATCTTTCCAATCCCCTGGAACAATCCCTTTTGTAAGTGATTGAGAACATAATATAGCCAATGGTTTTGCTAATTGGTCTCTAATTTCAAACAGCAATTTTGGATGAATACCATCTTGACCTGAACATTTATCCACTTTCATCCCCTCCAATTTTTTAAAAACCATTTCCTCTGTAATACTGATTGATTTTAATCCCGCTGTATCCATGTCTCTTTGAAAAATATTTATAGGCTCTGGTATCTTGGAGCAGTCCTCTTTTGTGTAGACTGTGTCAAAGTACTGATTGAGTAGATTAACTGCCTCCCTATTCTCACTTATTATTTTTCCTGTACTGTCTATGAGAGGGCCTACCTTGTCTTTCATTCTTTGTTTATTTCTAACATAAGAAAAGAAGCTTTTACTATCAGTCTTGATCCTCTGAGCAAGTTTTTTTTCAATGTCTATTTTTGCTGTTTAGCAACTAGTGGGAACAAAACCAGTATTAGACTACATCAAAAGACAACCACTAATATGGTTTAGTCATGTAACAAGTCTACCACCACAGAGCACCCCCAACAAGCAATGATATTTAGGTACAATAAATTCAAGGCCAAAGGTCGACCATGAAAACGAAGCTTACAGAAATATCTGAGGCGGTGATTGCTACTGTGCATGAGGCACACAGTCGGGCTCATTCTAGAGATCTCTTCATAACCTGACATTGAAAGGGATAACAGGATAAGCGAAAAGAAGGAAAAGAAGATAGAAGGAATGCACAAGACATATTCTTCAAAGTCTAACAATCCCCCACAGAAGTCAAAGGAACATGGATAAGTCAACAGAACAAATTCTAACAATCCCCCACAGAAGTCAAAGGAACATGGATAAGTCAACAGAACAAATTCTAACAATCCCCCACAGAAGTCAAAGGAACATGGATAAGTCAACAGGAAAGAAACTGATACAGCAAAGTGATGCATGAGCTTGTTTCCTGCTGGCTATGGCCGTACACCTCTTAGTCTTAGTTGACCTGTACTTCTACGGAGGCATAAGCCCCTATGCAGGTCCCATCTCTGGTATGAGCTGGATGTAGCCAGGAGGAGGATTTCCTGCTTAGCGGGCTAGGCTCGAGCATCTTTTTATTCAACTATGGAGGGTGGTTAACCGATGTGTGAGTCCATCTTAATAGACTAAAACACTAGAGCAAAGTAGACCCGCAGCCTGTTAATCGCCACCTATGCTGCTCTAAACAAACCACCTAACCATGGCCGGTGTTATGCCATGTCACACAGTCGCCTCTTACGACATGCTCTCTGTGGGGCAGTGGTGCTATTCTTGTCCTTGTCATACACATAGTCCTCGACAAACCACTCGTATAAGTCTAAAGGAACCATTCAGATACAGTGTGTGTGGCTGTCATACACCATAATTAGAGAGTTCTAGAAGTGTGGGGCATTACTTCCTGAGCAACCCTTGCACAGTTTATTTGGTCTCATTAATGTTGACCAAAATTGTTCAATTTAAACAAAACAGATGCAATCTTTCACTTCATGATAATATTGGCCTGAAGACATTCAGCTGGAAACCAAACCTGACACAACTTACCATGTCTGCAGAATCCTCTGTCATACCAGGGACAGTCACGAACTTTATTCTTGGGGTCAATATGTAGAAACGGACACTCTTTGTTACTGCACTGACCTAAATGAGGACATCAATATATATATATATATCTACTCTTTTACTCTTTGACATGATACAATACGGCTCCACCTGGGGAGTCGGAATGGATTTTGGTCCACACACTACGCATGGACATAGCCTCAGCAGTTGGACATGGTAGTGGTCAATCGACGCAAAAGGCCTTTGACGCCTACGCAAACATTATTATTATGAACCATTCAATTATTGTCTAGAGCAGATGATAATACGACCTACTTCAATAAACATTGTCTAGAACAGATGATAATACGACGTACTTCAATAAACATTGTCTAGAACAGATGATAATATGACCTACTTCAATAAACACTGTCTAGAGCAGAAAAATATTTTGAAAAATTCAGGCGACAAGCGAGAGTGCAAAACGTATAGGGAAATCTCTCTTCTAAGCCACATAGGCAAGATATATGCAAAGATAATAGAAAGAAGAGCAAGACCGATACTGGACCACCCCAAGTAGGAAATAATCAGTTCGGGTTCAGGAGAAGAAAGAGCTGCACAGATGCAATATTTACATTGAGACAAATATGGGAACAGTCTATAGAATACGATGGAAACAATAGCCTTATATTCATAGATCAAGAAAAGGTGATCGATAGAGTCAACAGAAATAAACTATGGGAGATCCTGGCAGATATGGACTGCAAAGTCCTCTCCTTAGTTCCTTAGTAACAGCAAAGCCCTTTAGTCAGGACAGCCATAGTGCAGTAAGTATGGAAGTATACAGAAGGTATGTCGGAGTGGTTCCCCATTTCATCAGGCATCAGACAGGGCTGTGTTCTGTCACCACTCCTCTTTGTCACTTATATGAATAAAATCACCCAGGAGGCAAATACAGAACAGGAAAGTACCAACGAATTGCTCCTTCCAGACGACCAATATCTGATCCACTCTAATAAATGAAACCTATGTCATATTGGCTCACTGTACTTGAACTGTCAAAAGTACGATATGAATATCAATACATCAAAAACAAAGGCAATGAATATAGGTGGAAAGCACACCACACTTGATATTCATGTGAATGAAACCAAAATAAAGCAGGTACAAGAATTTAGGTTATTTGGGACCGGTTTTTACTGACGATGGCAGACTTGACAAAGAGATAGAGACGATAGTGTAGAGGGCAAACGCTGTCACATGCCAGCTGTCTCCACTACTAAGACACCCCAAGATTTTACTCCAAGCAAAAAAGCAGACTTCTTCTTCTTCTTCTTCTTCTTCGTACGCAGTCAGACAGTAACCATTATTTTTTCGAAAAAAGCGGCGGTCATCCTGAGGCTCTCGCCACTGCCATAGAGCTTGTCTTGCAGTTCCACTGGTAATGGCCACATCTGCTCTCTCTGATCCTCGTATGTCGGGCAGTTCTGCAGCAGATGTTCAGCGGTCATTTTACCAGTACCGCACGGGCATTCGTCGGTACACCCTATCTTCAATTTGTTGAATAGGTGGTACCTCAGTCTGTTGTGGCCAGTGCGAAGTCTGAAGACAACGACCTGCTCTCTTCGGTTCAACTGGTAATAGGCATCGTTTTTGGTGTAACCAGTATGTTCGGTTTCCCATTTGGTCATGTATCTGGCTTTGATAAGCCGTTTTGACTCTTCGTACGTCATATTGGTATCTGTTTGTGGTAGTCTTGCACCTTCTTTTGCCAGTCTGTCTGCCTCCTCGTTGCCTTGGATGTTGCAGTGTGACGGAACCCACTGTACCACTACCCTTTTTGGTGCGGACTGCTGGCACAGTTTGCAGAGTGCTGCTCTTAAGTCATTGAGCTCAGTGCAGACGATAAATAGTATCTTCATTCCAACCCTGTGCCAGCAGTGCTAGACATGGGCATTGAATAAGGCCCAGGAATGAACGTTAGCCACCTGCGAAATGCGGTGCCTACGAAAGATCACTAACAACACCAGAAGAGACAGAATCACAAATACAAGTATTCGGGAGATGGTTAGAAAAATGTCCTGCCTACAGTACATAGAGCAAGAGAGAAAGAATTGGTTTGGCCACATTGTGAGAATGCAACCAGGCCATATTGTTCATGCAATCTTCTACAGGAGAACATCAGGAAGAAGGGCTAGAGGTAGACCAAGGAAAAGGTGGATAGACAGCGTTAAAGAGCCCTGCCGTAAAGTGTTACCTAAGCTACGAGAGGGGCGAAAGACAAATACATACCACGACACTGGGCTACAACCTGGTAGAAAGTGAGACAACACTGGGCTACAACCTGGTAGAAAGTGAGACAACACTGGGCTACAACCTGGTAGAAAGTGAGACGACACTGGGCTACAACCTGGTAGAAAGTGAGACGACACTGGGCTACAACCTGGTAGAAAGTGAGACGACACTGGGCTACAACCTGGTAGAAAGTGAGATGACACTGGACTACAACCTGGTAGAAAGTGAGACAACACTGGGCTACAACCTGGTAGAAAGTGAGACGACACTGGGCTACAACCTGGTAGAAAGTGAGACGACACTGGGCTACAACCTGGTAGAAAGTGAGATGACACTGGACTACAACCTGGTAGAAAGTGAGACAACACTGGGCTACAACCTGGTAGAAAGTGAGACAACACTGGGCTACAACCTGGTAGAAAGTGAGACAACACTGGGCTACAAAATGTCCAGTCCTGAACTAGACTAGCTGTACTGATCTACAAAATGTCCAGTCCTGAACTAGACTAGCTGTACTGATCTACAAAATGTCCAGTCCTGAACTAGACTAGCTGTACTGATCTACAAAATGTCCAGTCCTGAACTAGACTAGCTGTACTGATCTACAAAATGTCCAGTCCTGAACTAGACTAGCTGTACTGATCTACAAAATGTCCAGTCCTGAACTAGACTAGCTGTACTGATCTACAAAATGTCCAGTCCTGAACTAGACTAGCTGTACTGATCTATAAGATGTAGTAGGTTATCTCTATTAAACTAATTAATTGCCCTGAATTACTCCCCCTCTCAAAAAATATGTTCAACATGAAAGTATATTTCTTCCAAACATAAAAACAATAAATGAATTTTAATGCACAACTTGATAGGATTACACAAATACAACTCAGAGAATTTCTGCAACTAGCAAGATGGTCTCTCTGATATAAATGATACATATGTTTGCAATCTCTTGATCAATTCTAATCCATTTCTCATTCTAATAATATAATCTAATTGTTAACATGTTCTTGTTTCTTGTAATGTGCCTGTGACTTCTGGTGGTCTTGTTCATCCAGGTTTCACTGTGGACTCAGGGAAGTGATTACTAGTGCTTTTCTAACACTTCTTTGTCTCAAGACACTGGATAATGATTGCTAGTGCCAACAGGTTTCTGACCTGAGCAACCCTCTGGCTACAACCGACCTAGTTGACTTGATAGCTTGTACTCATCTCTTATGATCATTCCAATACTTATCAGTCCAACAACATGGCTGTTTGTGACTGTCTATCAGTGACTATATATCTATGTATATTTGTGACTGTCTATCTCTGACTATCTGTGAGTATATATATATATCTCTAACTGTCTATCTGTGAGTGTTTATCTCTGACTATATATCTCTGTCTGTCTAACTCTGACTATCTGTGACTATATATATATATATATCTATATATATATCAAGTCTGTCTATCTCTGACTATATATCTATGTCTGTGTATCTCTGTCTGTCTAACTCTGACTATGCAGATCCCAGCTCCACACTGCACAGATTGTTCAAGTTGTTCTATTTCGTACACAATCAGATTTCAGTTTGGTGTCCCACATATATATCCCATTGTACACGAAACAATATCAAGATAACCTCTACCTGGGGAAGTAGCCGACCCTGCTAATGTAGAGCAGCTATGGGATAACAACAACATCTGTTCTGAATGATACATGAAACAAAAACAATGATTACAAATAGAAATACACTTACCAAATTTTGAAAAAAAGAAACACTCTGGCATTTTGGACATATCAAACTCATGAAGGAATTCACAGTCATCTCCCTTCTTGCAAAGCCCCCTCAACCAGTGCTTGCAAACAACTGTGCGGTCACCTTTAATATGTCGAAATGGACAAGCTGATCCTTTGTTACATACGGATGTCACGAAGTACGTACAAATTGCAGCACCAGACTCTGGAAAATATCAAACATTTTCACAAATTACCTCAATATAAACAATAACCTGTACTTGCTCAAGAACAGCCATAATCATGGAATGTCCCACCACAATATCAAAATGAAAGCCTGTGTTCCTACTCTGACAAAGAAAAGTTTGCCTGACCTTTTGATCCACAGATCTCATTCCCTAATTACATTATTTTACTTTTGCTATCCAGTATAGTAGACCTATGTATAGTATAATATAAATATAATAATAAAAGTATTATGTTATTGTTAGTACAGTACATGACGCGAGAACGGTGTAATAAATTAATAGTAATACTAGCAATCTAGTATATGATACTCCTTATACTCAATACTGTAAAAATAAGTGTGGACATCATTTGTAAGTAAAACAATATACATTTAAAATTGCAACCTTATTATCGCATGCCTACTAGTAAACTACTAATACTACTAATATCTGTTTCTGTTTCTAAGAATCGACGTCACTGCACTCCGGGCATACCCATAGGTGCTCAGTCTCTCTCATCAAATGGCGCAAGGTATGGATGCTGATGGTCCATGTAGCTCACTGGTTGTACACTCTCCTGCGACATCCTCTCATGCGCCCCACTACGCTCAAACCTCGATTAATGTCAAAACTTTGCAGTCTGTGGATTGCTGCTTCATCTATTCAGGTGTCCTCATCCAGCAGGCAGTCATTGAATGATTTCAAAATGTCACTTCTGTCCATCACCAATGTGCCAATGATGGGAGCTTGTGAAGCCAAGATGTCAGCTCTTTCATTGCCCTGAACCCTGGCATGAGCAGGACAGTAGATCCATGTCAACCCCTGGAGGTTTGAGGCCTCAACACCAGCTATCCACTCGTACATAAGCCATCCCCTCTGTACTTTCTGAAGTACCGCTTGCGCGTCTGTCACGATGACTGCCCTTGTTATAGAAGTCTCAGATATCCATTTCAGTGCTGAGGTCACTGCTTCTGTCTCCATACTCATACTGGAGGTTGTTGACATGTATGCCCTACTGCGCTCAGCAACGACCTCTCCTCTCACTCTTGCCGAGAAACCCCAGCCTGATGGTCGACTGCACACAACTGATCCGTCAGTGTAAATGACAGCGTCACTCTCCAGGGTGTTCTCAGTTATCAGCTGATTTACCTCATGCTCTGCACTCTCGTTGTTCCGTTCTCAGCATACCTTGCCTAAGGTTATGATGACTCTCTGGTACTCTAACATTCTATCACCAGTGTGGACCCATTCTTCCCCTTTGGCTATCGTCTCAGCTGGAGTGACGTGTCCGATTGTTGTCTCGGCCTGTGCCATCCATGACGACCCACTCTTGATTCTTGATCCCTTGATGTCTGAGATACTACTGTGCAGAGGGTGTCGAGTGTCTGTGGTGACACGCATATAGGCTTTGACTTGTGCCAGTTTATGTCTGGATGTCACTGATAACAATCCCAACATGTACTGCATCATCACAATAGGAAATCTTTAGTGCAGCCATGAACCAGTCGCATACCTTCATTCTGGATGCGATCCAACCTCTCACACTGTGTTCTTGATAGTGTGAGGATGCCTAGTCCGTAATCGATAACAGACAACACACCTGACGAAATAGGATGAACAGGAGGTGTTGTTCCAAGTCGGCAGCAGCCATGGTCTTGAGTGCTCCTAACCCTCTCTTGCATCTTTGTACGATGTGGTCAACATGGCAGTTATAGGAAAGACTGCGATCAAAAGTCACTCCAAGGTATTTCAACCTGTCACACCTGTCAATGGTACAACCATCAAAAGTGATGCCCAAGAGTTCAGCCTTTACTATTGAATTATTCAAAGAGCACCACATCATGCAGGCCTTGTTCGGATTGATCTTGGAGCTTGAGTCACCGCACCACTGTGAGATTCCTTGCAAGGTTTTCTGGATGTCTTTGGCCAACTCTTGCCTGTCTGAGCCAGTCCTGTACGTTAGGATGTCATTGGCAAGTGTCAATGTTTGCGCTGTCCCTGTGGTTTAAATATTGGCCACTTTTACTGTGTAAATGTTGAACAGCACCGGTGAGAGCGGAGACCATTGAGGCAGTCCAGGACATATTCACCTCGGTTCTGATGTCCACGATCCCACGCGTAGCGTAACTGTTCTTTCTATCAGGGCAGCTGATATCCAACTAAGCAGCCACGGTTTAAACCACACTGCTGCAGATAGGCGATTAAGGCCCCAAAATCGACACGGTTGTATGCTTCTTCCAGGTCGAGTGCCAGGTTTCTTGCTTTGACTGAAACCGCTCGTACACATCATACACAAAAGTTTCAGCGTTAGTCCAGGTCTCCTTCGCTGTTCTATAGCTGCACAGCGTATCGGGTAGAATCTGCTCCAGTTCAAGGTAGGCCATTAATTTTCTTGGCCACTATCTTCTCGAGCAATTTTCTATATACATTTTGTATGGTGATTGTTCGATAGCTGACGAGAAGCGTGGAGTCCTTACCAGGTTTAGGCAGTGGGCATAGATAGCTATGAAGCCAGTCCTCAGACACATATGCCTTCTCTATAGTGTGGTTTAACTCCTTCACCATATTTCTTATCTCTGTCTTATCCAACTGCTTGATGTGGCAATACTGTACTCAATCAGGACCTGCGGCAGTGTTTTTGCTGGTACGTATGCTATTTGCGACCTCCGCCTTGGTGATAAGGTCTACATAAGCCTCTCCCCTGATGGCTGCGTCTAAGATGCCTTTCCGAGTTTCCTGACGTGCGTCTCTGTCGCCTTTGTCAGTCTGGGCAACATATCGACTGAAAAAAACTTAGACCCTTCTCTTCATCTGTCTTCAGGCGCCTTCCTGTGGTGTCTTGAATGGTGGAGATAAGCAGGCTTGTAGTCTTTCCATTCATCCTTCTATGCATGTGCTAGAACTTCTGGAGGGTATTATCATTACCGACACCTGTGATAAACTAGTCCCATTGCTCGCTTTTGGACTCCATAGATAACGATTTATAGGAATTGGTAGCTTTGCGTTTTACCTCCTCCTTCTTGTTCAATGTGTGACATCAATAGCAGCTCTCTTTCTGGCTTTACGCCACTCCTTTGTTGCCACCTCCTTTTGTTTCCAGGCCGTATCAACAGCTTGAGTCCACCAGGGATACTAGTATGACATACGAAGAGTCAAAATGGCTTATTAGAGCTAGATACATGACCAAATCGGAAACCGATCATACTGGCTACACAAAAAACGATGCCTATTACCAGTTGAACAGAAGAGAGCAGGTCGTGGTCTTCAGACTTCGCATTGGCCACAATAGACTGAGGTACCACCTATTCAACAAATTGAAGATAGGTGGCACTGACGAATGCCCGTGTGATACCAGGAAAATGACCACTGAGCATTTGCTGCAAAACTGCCCGACATACGAGGATCAGAGAGAGCAGATATGGCCATCACCAGTGGCAACATTAGACAAGCTCTATAGCAGTGTCGACAGCCTCAGGATGGCCGCTGCTTTTTTCGAAAAAATAATGGTTGCTGTCTGACTGCGTACGATGAAGAAGAAGAGTCCAACAGGGTGGTTGGACAAATGGGGATCTAGTGGTCCTGCATTCGATTGTCTGGCGCAGCTTGTTCACTACATTATCCTGTTTGAAAGTGTATCTGAACACCTGTTTGGCTTTCCAGTGTCTGATTATTTTTCCTCTGGGTATAAATACGACACACGGCAGGTGGTCGCTCTCTTGTGCTCCTAATACGTCCCAGCGTGTCGATGGAGCAACATCACTGGATATAAGTGCCAGGTCAATGACCCCGCCCGTATCTCCCGGTCGAGATGCTAGTCTAGTTGGACGTCCGTCATTCACAACAGTGAGGTTTGTGTGGACTAATGCCTGGTTTAAGGCGACCCCTTGCCTATTTTCAGTGGTATTTCCCCACTCCTTTGGCCTAGCATTAAAGTCACCTGCAATGAGGCACCTTTTGCTCAACTACTCTGACACATCCGACAGAAATTCCCACTTTACGTCCTCGAGGAGGTGAGCGTATACGTTGTAGATTCTCCATTCTTGGTGGTTGATTGTTAGTTCAATCGCTTGTAGCTCGACATCCTCAATTTTTCCGGTGCTAGTATCTATCCATGTATGGGGAAGTTCTTGCTTCACATACATCGCCAGTCACCGCTTACCGGGCCTGCATGGATTACTGTAGCACCTGTATCCTGGACACTTGATGGTAACATTCTCCATCAAGCAGGTCTCCTGGATCATAAAGATGTCGAAACTGTACACCAATTTTTGGAAAATTACTTCGCGTTGGGTAGCGCTGCGGCAATTCCAGTAGCCTATCCGTACATTTTTTAACCCAAGTCAATCTGACTTTCTTCGACATTTTCTCTTTGCGGCTCTTTTCTTTCTCTCTCTCCTCTTGTCTCCCCTTCTGTGTCCACCTTCCTTATCGCCATTTGCTGGAGACATCGACGTCAGTGCATGATCTCCGTAGCTCCCGCGATCACTCTTATGTATGGTTTGTCATAACTTATAAGAGTTTTCCTTCTCCTAGAAGAGTTTCCTGCGGGGCTAACGCGTCTCCTCTATTCGGTTTGTCAAAGTTTGTAGTCGGTTGTCCCCGCCATTTTTATCGCGGGGTCACTTTAATAATTACTATTAATTACTAATACTATTTTACTATAAAATAGAAATAATATTAAGTTGCAATTTTATACTAGTAATCAGTATAGTACAGTATTAGTATTATAATTAGTATATATGCTGACAAGTTAACAACTAGTAATAGTGAGTGTACTAACACGGGTTAAAAATAATAAATTATTAAATAGTAAATAACTAAATTTGCACAAAAAAAGTTAAAATTAAAAGTTGATCTAAATCTAACTCTAAAAAAAAAAGCTCTAAACTATTTATTTAGTTCAGAAACTTCACCCGAAAATCCACATACTGTCCATTCCAGGAAAAGGTAGAGGTTGTGCTCCTTTCTGAAGTTCCAGAGCCACTTCAATCTCGAATTTAATTCCATCTACGGGAGCTACTATCTCCTGCATTTTGACAATCACAACGATGATGTTGTTGTCAAGAAGTGTGGCCCGGCTGAGGCAAACTGGGTTATCAAGTCTGATCAAGAGTAGTTGGCCCTGGTTGTTCCAAATGTTGGAACAACTTTTCATCATCATCATACGTGTTGAGAATCAATTTACTTCTAGGCTATCTATTCTGTTTGTTGTTTTCCCAGCGATCTAGTATTGCTACCACAGATCTTATCTTACTACTGATTTTTCTAGCTGACTTTTTTAAGCAGGTCAAAGGGGAGAGTTGGTGTCAGGGAAGTGTGAAATAAATAGTGGAAAAGCAAACACTAAAATGATAAAGTAGAAGCAAAAAGAGGAAAACCAACAACATTACAAACTAAAATATTTTAATGCACATGTGAGAAGCATAGTAAATAAAAGAGAAGAATTGGAACTGTATGTAGAAGAAGAAAAACCAGATATAATAGGATTAACAGAATCATGGACATATGAGGAGATTGCAGATAGTGAACTTGAAATAGAGAGCTATACAATGTTAAGGAAAGATTGGATAGTTGGAGACAAGACTAAGGAAGGTGGCGTTTTATTATACTGTATAAATTCTGTTAATATAACGATAAAAATGATTTATCATGTGGTAACAAATATGAAAGTGTATGGTGAGAAATAGATAGTGGGGTGAAAAAAACAGTGATTATAGTGTGCTATAGATGTCCATCAAGTCAAAATGAGGAAGATGAGGAGCTGATTAGTAGCAAAGCAAAGGCAAGTGAAGGGAAATTATTATTAATGGGAGATTTCAACTTTCCAGAAATATATTGTCTTCTCTTATGTTAGAAATAAACAAAGAATGAAAGACAAGGTTGGCCCTCTCATAGACAGTACAGGGAAAATAATAAGTGAGAATAGGGAGGCTGCTAATCTACTCAATCAGTACTTTAGCACAATCTACACAAAAGAGGACTGCTCCAAAATCCCACAGGCTATAGATATTTTTCAAAGAGATATGGATACATCGGGATTAAGATCAATCTGTATTACAGAGGAAAGGGTTTTTACAAAATTGGAGGGGTTGAAAGTGAATAAATGTCCAGGTCAAGATGGTATTCATCCAAAATTACTGTATGAAATTAGAGACCAACTAGAAAACCATTGGCTATATTATGTTCTCAATCACTTACAAAAGGGACTGTTCCACGGGATTAGAAAGATGCAGAAGTGATCCGCTTATTCAAAAAAGGCAAAAAATCAGATCCAGCAAATTATAGACCGGTGAGTTTATCGAGCATAGTCTATAAATTGTTAGAGTCAATAATCAAAGAAAACATTGTAATGCATTTAGACAAATTTAATGTAATTAGAAATAGTCAGCAGGGGTTTACTATAGGGAGATCATGCTTAACAAATCTATTAGAATTCATGGAGGAGGTTACTAAAATGATAGATAAAGGGGAGCCAGTGGACGTTATTTATCTAGACTTTGCAAAGGCCTTTGATAGAGTACCGCATCAAAGATTATTTCGAAAGTTAAAATCACATGGAATAGGTGGGGAAGTTGCCAAATGGATTGAAAATTGGTTACCGGGAAGAAGGCAGAGGGTGGACATAAATAAGGAGTACTCTGAGTGGTGTGAAGTGAAAAGTGGTGTGCCACAGGGCTCGGTTTTGGAACCAATTTTGTTCTTGATATATATAAATGATTTGGACATTGATATGGGATCCATGATTGCAAAATTTGCTGATGACACAAAACTATGATGTAGTGTCTCATCTAAAGTGGAAGTGGATATATTGATGTCCGATTTAGATAAAATTCGAGAATGGTCTGTAAGCTGGCAATTGGAGTTTAATGTAGATAAATGTACAGTCATCCACATGGGTAGATCCAATATGGAACATAATTACAGAATGGGAGAAAACAATATTAGAAAGATAAATAAGAAAAAGAACCTAGGGGTTATAATAGATCATACAGGAAAGGTGAGTGAGCAAGTTAATGTAGCAGTGAAAAAAGCAAATGCAATGTTAGGTGTAATAAAAAGAAATATTAAACATAGGAGCAAGGAGTACTGTGTACAGGTGTGGAGTCCTTATCATTGAGGGGATATAAACATGCTGGAAAGAATACAAAAAAGAGCGACAAAGATGATAGTGGGATTCCAGAATTACAGTTATGAGGAACGACTCAGAAAAACCGGCATACAGTTTCTCGAAAAGAGAAAGTTCGTGGTGACTTAATACAGGTTTATAAGATTATCAGAGGAATGGATAAATTAGACTATAACAAGTTTTTTTAAAATACAGCCACCTACAATAACACGATGGCATAGCTACAAGCTGACTAAAGAGAGGTCCAGATTAGATATTAGGAAATATTTTTTTAGCCAGAGAGTGGTGTCTACTTCGAATGCATTGCCGGGGGAGGTAGTGGAGGCAGGGACAGTTAATGCATTTAAGAATTAACTGGATGCGCATAGCTTTTAGAGCAAGGTGATGTAAATGTAACTGGTTGTATACAGACTCAGCAGGATCTTCTAAACCAGTATAAAGACGTTAAGTTAAGTTAAGTTTCAAATTCATTAGGATCGTTCCTTCTTCTTCTTCTTCTTCTTCTGCTTCTTCTTCGTACGCTGTCAGACGTCAACCTTTATTTTTTCGAAAAAAGCAGTGGCCATCCTTAGGCTGTCGACACTGCCATAGAGCTTGTCTAGTGTTGCCACTGGTGATGGCCACATCTGCTTTCTCTGATCCTCGTATGTCGGGCAGTTTTGTAGCACATGTTAAGCGGTTATTTTCCCAGTACCGCACATGCATTCGTCAGTGCCACCTATCTTCAATTTATTGAGTAGGTGGTACCTCAGTCTATTGTGGCCAGTGCGAAGTCTGAAGACCACGACCTGCTCTCTTCTGTTCAACTGGTAATAGGCATCGTTTTTTGTGTAGCCAGTATGTTCTGTTTCCCATTTGGTCATGTATCTAGCGCTAATAAGCCTTTTTGACTCTTCGTATGTCACACTAGTATCTGGTTGTGGTAGTCTTGCACCGTCTTTTGCCAGTCTGTCTGCCTCCTCGTTGCCTTGGATGTTACAGTGGGATGGAACCCACTGTACCACTACTCTTTTTGGTGCGGACTGCGGGCATAGTTGACAAGAAAGAGTACTGCTCTTAAATCATTGTTCAGTATTTTTCTGGCTTTTTAGTGCTGTGACTACGGCCAGGGCATCTGTAAGCAGGACTATCTGGCTTTCATTTCTTTTACCTGTCACCATTTCTTTTACTACAGCCTCAGTGCCTCTGCCTCCGCTCTGAAATTGCTTGAGTATTTTCCAGTTGCCACTGATAGTGTTGTTTTTCTACCATTTGGTAGGCTCAGGAATACCCCTGCCCATCCGTTCTGTGTTGTGTTTGTTACTGAGCCGTCGGCGCATGCATGGGTCCAGTCCATGCTTGGGTAGTTTTTCGTTATGTACCTCAGGGTTATGTCTCTTCTTTCTTTTTCAGTCTGGCTGTTCTGTTTTCCAATACCTGGTATATTTTCTGCCACCTCTGGAAATATGTGCTGCCTCCAGGTAGGTTTGCGTACAGTAGGGATGGGCTTTGGTGTTGTTAATGCGTTCATAGGGTCTTCGTTCATCTTCGCTTTGGCTATTTCTGCAAAGTTTCTCTGCTTTAGTTTCCCATTTCCAAAATTATTTAGTCTCTTATGCATTGGATGGTCAGTCAGTCACCTAAGTTTTTCTGCTTGCTGCTGGGCTTTGCAGTCTCTTCTGTCGGTCATGGATTGCAGATTTGTAATTTTTTCCAGTTCTACAATTGGCGTTGACTTCATGCCTCCTGTTATAACTCTAATAGCTTGGTTTTGGAGTTTTCTAATTTTGTTAAAGTTTGCCTTTGCTGCTGTTGTCCATGCCGGAATGCCATACTCGAGAACTTGTCTCACTCTTCCAGTGTACAGTTTCTTTAGTATACTTTCATCTGCTCCCCAGCTTGTGCCAGCAAGTTGCCTCATGATTGCCATTCTTTCTCTGGCTCTCATTCGGTTTCTCTCGATTTGACTTTTCTATGTCATGAGCCGATCAAATATGACCCCCAAGTAGTTTGGGTTGTCGTTTGGCCGTATATATTTGCCGTTAAGACTTATTTTGGTGTTTTGTGGTTTGTTTGAAAGCGAGAATATCGTACATGTTGTTTTTTCCTCATTTATTTTGGCCAAGCCATGAGTTCGCCCACTCATCCAGCGATGTTAGGGCCTGCTGTATCCGATTTCTTGCTATGGTGAGATTTTTTCAGAGGTCCACATAGCCAGATCGTCTGCAAACATGGAATGTGGACTCTTATTGGTATATTCTCTGTGATGTTATTTATATACACCAGGAAGAGTGTGGGTGACAGTACTCCTCCTTGGGGTACTCCCTGCTCAAGTGTCACCTTTTTGCTCATCTGCCCTTGTACTTGAACTCTGGCTGTTCTGTTTTTGAGGTAGTGGCTGATCCATCTGTACATTTTCCCACAAACTTCACTTCTTCGTAGCTTGACTTTAAGTCCCTCTTTCCAGACCTTGTCAAATGCCTTTTCTAAGTCCACCCAAACCGCTACTGTGTGTTGTTTTTTTCCTGATAAGCATCCTCTTTTTCCTGTGCTATGAGAGTGATCTGATCCTCAGTGGATCTGTGCTGTCTGAAGCCTGCTTGCTGTGAAATTAGTATGTGTTTTTCTTCAGTCTGGTGTTTATCATACGCTCCATCAGTTTTCCTACACAGCTAAGCAGACTAATAGACCTGTATCCATTTGGATCAGCTCTATCTTTTTCTTTCTTTGGTACTGGTATAATTACAGCATCTTTGCATGCCTGAGTTACAATTCCCCTTTTCCAACTTTTGTTCAGGACTGATAGTAACTTTCTCTTTGCTGTTTGGCCCAGCCCCATCAGCATTTTGTTTGTTACGCCATCTTTTCCGGGCGATTTCTTTTTCTTTAGAGTTCTCATAGCCTCTTCAATTTCATTCATTGTTAGTTTTGCCATCATGTGCTCCTCTGGTGCCATATTGATGTTGTCGTGGCTCTTCTTCATTAATGTCTGTGTGCCTGTCTGTAGGAACATCGATGTCGTTTGCTCTGGCATATTGTTCTATAAAGGCGTTTGCTGCCTTTTTTCCAGTGAGCATGTTGTCGCCCTGCTTGATGGTAATTTGTTTGTTTGATTGTGTTTCGTCATTCATCGCTCTGGCTAACATCCATAGTTTGTTCCCGTCTTTGTCTAAATTGAGGCTTTCTGTTTTGTTTTTCCAGCTGTCTCTTGTTATTTGGTTTAGAGTGTATTTGTATTTCGCCTTGGTGGCTTTGAGGGCGATCTTTGCCTCCATAGATTGTTCTCTCTCTGCTATGTTCCTAGCATTTGAGACTTCGTCTTCCGCTTTCTGCAATTCATCATTCCAATAAGGCTTGTAGTTTTTCTTTGCCCCTCTTGGGATGGTTTCGGTAGCTGCCTGCATTATTGCTTTGCTTAGGCTTCCACCATGGGTTTCGTATTGTTATTCCGTGTGTTGATGGTTTCGCACAGCCCATCTGCCAGGATTGCAAATCTGTCCCAGTCGGCTCGTTTATAGTTCCAACGTGGGAGCAGTTTTGTTTCCTGTGGGTCTACTTCCATATCAACTTCTAGCCTAATTGGCCTGTGATCGCTACCTGCCAATTGGTTGAGCACCTAGCGGTCTATTTTGTGGTGAATATCCACCGTGGAAAAGGACAAGTCTGGAGTAGAGGTGGTATGCCATGTTCTAGAATAGAAGCTAGGGCTATCCTCTGGCCTATTGATAAGATAGAGATTTGTGTCTATCTCCCAGTCTTCCACTTCATCACCTCTGTTGTCTGTGTCCGAGTATCCCCATCTCTCAGAGTGGCTGTTGAAATCTCCAACTACTATGCAGCTGGAGTCCTTGACTTCCATACTCGAGAGCGACAGGTCTTTGTTTGGTGGGCCGTACAGGTTGAAGATGCGGATCTTCGTTTCTTGGGTCATTATGTCGACTCCTACAATTTCTGCTTGTCCGGTGTGATTGACCGCTACCGCGCTACTCGGTATTCAGTTACGAGTCAGTATCAGAACCCCTTCTTTGTGACCTTCTCTATTAAGACGGAAATCTGGTATCCTCTCATTGAGAATTTGTGGTTGTTGTTGAGGTGCGTTTCTTGGATACATGCCATCTTACCTTCATGCAGGTGATGTGTTAGGGAAAGCTTTTTTTTAATAACTCCCTCCGCATTCCACTGTAGTATTCTGAGGGTCTTGTGTTTTTGGTCAATAGTTTTTGCCCCAACACCTTGTGCCTTGACTCCACAGCACATGGGTGGGTGACCACCAGTAGCATAGGGTGGGTCCCTTCGAGGCGTGAGGCCCGGCACTCTCGCTGCCTCGCGGGACTCCGCAGGATAAGCGCCACACATTTTTCTGATAGGTTGTACCGTCATCATTACAGCGATATACCTTGCACTGTTTCGTTAAGCCTGTGACCCGGTGCATCCGATTTCAACAGGCGTTTCTGTATGGATGCCCTACTTAGCCTTTGGCTGTCCCCAGCCTATCTGCAAGGCAGCAGTTGTTTTTGATCAGAGTTGTATCACTTAGGGAAGTGGTCTTGCAGGACTATCGAGTCTTCCCCACTCGTGTCTTTAGTGTGTGGCAATGATATGATATGATGGACTATGTACTAGTGTGTCTGTGTCCCAGGATCGTCACGTGCTGCCAGAAACGTAGCATGTGCATGTGAGTGAGGTATCTCTCTGCTCCCTTTATTTTCTCGGCTCCTCTGCAGTGATGGCACGCCTAGCGTTCCCCGCCACCTGGGAGGTTGTCACAATAGGGCAGAGGTGAAATGTCCTCTGGAATGCATCTCTTCTGCGTCCATTGGGATGACTGATAGCAGACAGCGGTAACGAGCGAGGCAGGAGTGCCTTTGACCAGGGGACAAGAGTGGCCATGGCACTGAGATGTTGTTCGTCTGGTGTGCGGACATATCTCATGATCAAGGGTTGAGTCTCAACAGTTCGCAGTGAGGTAGCTGCTCTACTGCTTACGACACCCCGACCGAGAACTAAGTCTTCTACTAGTGGTTTCACACCTCATCGTCGTATGGAGTGAATATCGAGCAGCTTCCCGCTCTCTTTGATCAGCGGACGGCATATACTTCTTTCTGCGGCTCGACCGGGTCGGGCTGAGACGCGAGCCCCAGGTCCCAACCATATCGTAGCCTCCCATCGCAGTGGTGCTGAGATTTTGGGCGAGATTCTGGCTTAGAGGCGTTTGGCCGTAATCCCTCAGATGGTAGCCTCGCACAATTGACTTATCAGCCAAGCGCATGAACCAAGTGTCTGCGACTAGCGATTTCTCTCGAATTGAGCAGGATTACCATAGCAACGCCCTGTCATTAGTAGGGTAAAACTGACCTGTCTTCCGAGGGTCTAATACCAGCACCCGTTCACTTTTGACCCAACGAATCAATAGAGGGCTTTTTAATCAGTCAATGACCAAGTGTCTGAAACCTGCGGTTTCTCTAGGGTTAAGCAGGATTAACGTAGCAGCTCTCTTTCATTAAGAGGGTAAACTGACCTGTCTTCCCTGGGTCTAATTCTAGCACACGTTCCTTATTAGACCCAACGAAAATGCTCTCAGTCTGTCAAGACATTTTACAGTGTTGGCGTGTTGAGTCAAATTAAGCCGCAGGCTCCACTCCTGGTGGTACCCTTCCGTCAATTCCTTTAAGTTTAAGCTTTGCAACCATACTTCCCCCCCCCCCCCCCCGGAACCAAAACACTGGGGTTTCCCGGAAGCTGCCCGCAGAGTCATCGAAGCAACTCCTGCGGATCTCTAGTCGGCATCGTTCATGGTCAGAACTACGACGGTATCTGATCGTCTTCGCGCCTCTGACTTTCGTTCTTGATTAATGAAAATATTCTTGACAAATGCTTTCGCAGTAGCTCGTCTTGCGGCGATCCAAGAATTTCACCTCTAACGCCGCAATACGAATGCCCCCATATGTCCCTGTTAATCATTACCTCCAGTTCCGAAAACCAACAAAATAGAACCGAGGTCCTTTTCCATTATTCCATGCACCATTATTCAGGCAGCCGAGGCCTGCTTTGAAACACTCTAATTTTTTCAAAGTAAAAGCGCCGGCTATCCGAGACGCTCAGCGAAGAGCACCCGCGGGAGAGAGCCGGCAGACGGTAGGGCAGGAGACAACGGGCAGTGAACCGGCGCGAGCCGGACGGCCCGCCTGCGCCTGAGATCCAACTACGAGCTTTTTAACTGCAACAACTTTAATATACGCTATTGGAGCTGGAATTACCGCGGCTGTTGGCACCAGACTTGCCCTCCAATAGATCCTCGTTAAAGGGTTTAAAGTGTATTCATTCCAATTACGGGGCCTCGAAAGAGTCCCGTGTTGTTATTTTTCGTCACTACCTCCCCGTGCCGGAAGTGGGTAAGTTGCGCGCCTGCTGCCTTCCTTGGATGTGGTAGCCGTTTCTCATGCTCCCTCTCCGGAATCGAACCCTGATTCCCCGTTACCCGTTACAAACATGGTAGGCATGTCACGTACCATCGACATTTGATAGGGCAGACATTTGAAAGATTCGTCGCCGGCACATGAGGCCATGCGATCAGCACAAAGTTATCCAGAGTCACCAGTGGGGACGACGCAACCCCACGAGGTGAAACGACGATTGGTTTTAGAACTAATAAAAGCGCTCTTTCCGCGAGGGTCGGAGCTTGGTAAGCATGTATTAGCTCTAGAATTGGCACAGTTATCCAAGTAGGATCGTGTCATCTAAGGAATATCGACTGATTTAATGAGCCATTCGCGGTTTCACCGTGAGACAGTGTGAACTTAGACATGCATGGCTTAATCTTTGAGACAAGCATATGACTACTGGTAGGATCAACCAGATATCTGTCGGAGACGGACGAACCACACACACCGGTCGGCGAAGGATGGATGTGTAAAAAGCCTTTCCAGGACGGCCGCAGGGACCGACTGACGGTTGTTCCGTCCCTCACTTCGTCGACCTAAGACCGCCTGGAAGGGGCCCGTACACACACCAACCGACCGACCGGGCTCGCTCGGGGAGGGATGGCAGTGCTCTGTGCAGAACGGATCCCAACGGCCCCCGGCGATGATTTTCACTCGTACTGGAGACGATTTTTGCTTGCCTGCCAGCCTGCCCTTCTCCGACCGGTTGGTCTTGCGAGGACAGGGCATTTAGGCACGATTCCTGCTCTCCATTTGCCGGTCACAAGCTCTTTGCGAGAGAATGACCCCAAGCGAGACGAACTGTCGAGATGGGCTATAAGCCTTCGACTGACAAAGCTTCTAGATACGGACCACAGTAACGCACCCTTTCCAGAGGTACGACTCCACAAAATTGGTCTCGCTACAGTGCCAGGTAAAGGCGGGCGAGCTGGTTAGGCGAACCCGCGCTTTCACTTCGCCTGACGGGACTGAGATCGCTGTACGAACACTGGATGCGAGTCAATCGTGCCACCGAGAGACCAGCCCCCGTTTTTCATTTAGGTTTGAATGCACTAATCTATCTCATCTGCTAATGATGTGACTGCGGTATGCCTCTTGATTTCTTGGATGTAGACGGGTATCCTAGGTACAGAACCTGTGTGAAGTACATGCAGAGATGGTTCGGGTTGCTAAAATGGTTCCTTGAAAGTGTATCTGAAATGTTTCAATACTGATGTCCTCTCCTGTAGAATGCGTGTACAAGACTGTACCACCTGGCAAGCTAGTAGTAGTATCAAGTATCACCGAATGTGCTCAGATCGCAGAGAGTACAGCCATCGCGGAGTCTGCGAAAGCATGCTGCCCGAAAAAAAACAATACTCACAACGAGTCCACAGCGGGCTCCCCGCAGGTACGCCCTGTTGTGGGAGGGTGTGCCGTTCTGAGATTGGGCTTTACATCCATCAGTGAAAATACATCGATCATAGAAATGAAAACAAATTAAAAGCACTTAGAAATGTTTTATACAGTAAAGTATGCTACTGGCCTGCTTTGTAAGTGCTACTAAAATTTTCGGTGATGTTACATTTTTGAGAAGTTGAAAACTGACGATATTGTGTTTATGTTTTGTTGGTTTTCCATTTTTCATGAAGATGGTTTAGCTAACACACCCCTTCCTTTGTCCAACTATCATCACCTCTTAGTTGTCCATCACAAGTGATGAAGACCACTCTCTTTGTTCAGCCGTGTGGACAGTCGTATCACTTGCTGTGTCTGCTGAAATGGGTGACTTGCGCGGTGATTTGGATTAAAGTGAGGAAGAAACTGCGCCTTTTGTCAACCTCACTCACAGAGCCTAAGCTACCTTTTGCCAGTGGCAAGACATTCATCGAGACGACTGGAGACAGCATAGGATGCAGATTTTGCCTCAGGGTTACCACCGAAACATGTAACGATTATAGGTGTAGGGCCACCATGACGTCACTTTACGTGTCCATCTATTGTCAGGCGTGCGTTACCACGTGGCCTGCGCACCTGTACTTTCTTAGCAACGCCGTATCTACGACGTCATTGAAGCAGGTTTGACTCCTGATGGCGGTGTTGCGGATGTGGTCTCGTAGTGAAAGTGACAGTGTTCTAGGCTTCATCGCTCGTTGGGTAGCTGTCACTTTTACGTAGGCTCCACACCTCACAGCCATTATACCATTGCTGGGATGACCAGGCTATTGAAGGTGTGAACTCTCGCGTTGTTGTTTTTCATCTGTTAAAGTACAATCTTGATGCGGTTGAAGCTGAACCACCAGGCAGCTAAACTTTGTGAGATATCTCTATGCAAGTCGTGGGGAGTTCGTCATTTCTTGGTCCAAGTAGACTTACGAATTCACGTTTTTGACGAAATCAGTTCGAAGGCGCATTTCCTGGCAGGGACAGAAACTGTTCAGCATGCATTGAGTCTTTAGTATATTTATTTTTAGACCAACTGCCTCGCAGTAGGTATGACGTCATTGGATTATCCGAAACTCGCGCCATCATGACTCGCACTGTAGTTGGTACGACAACAGAGATGAGATACACATTGGTGCAGGGGAAGAACCCTACCACATTGGTGCAGATGATGACCTTACCACATTGGTGCAGGGGATGATCTGACCACATTGGTGCAAGGGATAGACCTTACCACATTGGTGCAGGGGAAGAACCCTACCACATTGGTGCAGGGGATGGACCTTACCACATTGGTGCAGGGGAAGAACCCTACCACATTGGTGCAGGGATGGACCTTACCACATTGGTGCAGGGGAAGAACCCTACCACATTGGTGCAGGGATGGACCTTACCACATTGGTGCAGGGGAAGAACCCTACCACATTGGTGCAGGGGATGGACCTTACCACATTGGTGCAGGGGAAGAACCCTACCACATTGGTACAGGGGATGGACCTTACCACATTGGTGCAGGGGAAGAACCCTACCACATTGGTGCAGGGGATGGACCTTACCACATTGGTGCAGGGGAAGAACCCTACCACATTGGTGCAGGGGGTGGACCTTACCACATTGGTGCAAGGGATGGACCTTACCACATTGGTGCAGGGGATGGACCTTACCCCATTGGTGCAGGGATGGACCTTACCACATTGGTGCAGGGGAAGAACCCTACTACATTGGAGGAGTTGGCTTAATTATCGCCAGACGACATGCACCCAATGAGATTATCAGTTCCCGAATTGCTACACTCCGGCTGCAGATACACTGACTCAGTAAGCCTTTCCTCATCGTACAGTGCTGTGCGCCCCCAGCGGGTATGCTGTTGATGATATCAAACAATTCTATGAATTGCTGGTAGAACAGCTGTCAGCCAGCCAGTAAAAAAGTGGTCGTTGGCGACTTCAATGCGAGGGTCGGACGGAAACGGTCAGATGAACGATACATCGGCCATTTCTCTGACGACACACGCAACGCACGTGGTGAGCGCCTGTCTGTCTTTGCTGCAACGAAGAAGTTCCATATCACGAACACGTTCTTCGACAAGCCATTGGGAAAAAGATGGTCCTGGCACTCATCAAACTGGGAAACTAGGACTGAGATTGGTTAAGTGCTAAGTATCGATCTCAATGTTGTTGCTAACATCGACGTTCTGCATCAGCTGACTAATAATCACATACTAATTCGGGCAACCATAAATCTGAAGACGCCCCCTATAAATTTAACCCAGGCACATACCACTCTTGATTCTGCTAGATTAGCAGAGGTAGTTCAACGACAGCACTAGCAATGTACAGGCTCTCCAACCTGTCACCCAGAACAATTGCTAGGTCAGCTGAATAAGTGCATCAATGTTGCGAAAACAGAACAGACGAGAGCAAGATGTAATTGAATCAAGGATACCACACTACGACTCCTTGCAACCAGAAGACAACTCAAAGTCAATGGAATAATCAATACAATCGAACTGTGTGAAATCAACAAAATGATTAGATGCAAACTCAAAGAAGAATATGAACAACATAGGCTACATAAACTGATCAAAGCGGCTGAGACAAAACAGAAATTGATCAAAGCGGCTGAGACAAAACAGAAATTGACCAAAGCAGCTGAGACAAAACAGAAATTGATCAAAGCTGCTGAAACAAGACAGAAATTGACCTTCGAGTTGGTCTTCTGTAGTCTTAACACTTGGTGGGGACCTTCCGGTTGGTCTTCTGTAGTCTGGACACTTGGTGATGACCTTCCAGTCGGTCTTCTGTAGTCTGGACACTTGGTGGTGACCTTCCAGTTGGTCTTCTGTAGTCTGGACACTTGGTGATCACCTTCCAGTTGGTCTTCTGTAGTCTTGACACTTGGTGGTGACCTTCCAGTTGGTCTTCTGTAGTCTTGACACTTGGTGGTGACCTTCCAGCTGATCTTCTGTAGTCGTGACACTTGGTGATCACTTTCCAGTTGGTCTTCTGTAGTCTTGACACTTGGTGGTGACCTTCCAGTCGGTCTTCTGTAGTCTGGACACTTGGTGGTGACCTTCCAGTCGATCTTCTGTAGTCTGGACACTTGGTGGTGACCTTCTAGTCGGTCTTCTGTAGTATTGACACTTTATGATGACCTTCCAGTCGGTCTTCTGTAGTTTGGGCACTTGGTGACCTTCATTTAGACTCGTGTATCATGGATACTTGAGGATTACCGTCTAGTTGATTGTGTGTAGTATGGACGTTTCTCTTCGATGTTCGTCTTGAAAAGAACGTTATTTCATAGTTTACAGTGAGACAGCGTGGCTCGATACATCCCGTTTCAGTTGGCTTTTTTTAGTATTTGGTTTGTCTTCCCACTGCCTTCCCTATCCATCGAACAGACTACACCCACTGCCATCCCTATCCATTGACCGCCACGGAGAGGCAGAATAGTCTTGTTCAACTACGGTTCACTGACCCTTGTACAAACAGCCAGCTATGGTTCACTGATCTTTGTACAAATAGCCAGCTATGGTTCACTGACCCTTGTTCAAACAGACAGCTATGATTCACTGACCTTTGTACAAACATCCAGCTATGGTTCACTGACTCTTGTACAAACAGCCAGCTATGGTTCACTGACCATTGTACAAACAGCCAGCTATGAGTGGGTGGCTGTTTTTAGCTCATGCACAGCCGCATCTTGGCTCCCTTCTGGACGTTTGGTGGCTACGCTCTTTTTCAGGTTGGTCTTCTATAGCCTGCACAATTGATGCTGACACTTCAGTTGATCTCTTGTAGAATGGCTACTTTGTGGCGGTCCTCTAGCTGGTCTCTTGTAGAATGGCTTCTTTGTGGCGGCCCTCTAGCTGGTCTCTTGGAGAATGGCTACTTTGTGGTGGTCCTCTAGCTGGTTTCTTGTGGTATGGCCACTTGGTTGTGGTCCTCTAGCTGGTCTCATGTAACCTGTTTTCTGAGAGCCTTAAAATATACTTGTCTTTGCGATTATTGCAAAACGTGTGTAGTCTGCTACTGTGCCATCTGATTCCGCCATTTTGTCTTACACATGACACTTCCGCCTTGCAACCTAAACAACCGAAGCAGGAAAACAAATAGCTGATCTGACTTGGTGGATTTTACAAACAAGCCCTTGCGGAATAAACCAACGTTTGTGAATATCATAATTATTACAATGCTGCTACAATGAACAACGAATTAACATTGCGAACAAGCAAAGGTGAATACCTTCCAGGCCAGACAATATACGGGTAGGTTTTTAACAACATTTCATTTATGTTTTTTCAAGTTTGTTAGGAAGTGAAGTAGTTCAAGTAGTAAGTACTCAAGTAGTAAGCAAAGTTACTCAAACTTACAGACAAGGTTTATGTTTTGTCGAGAACACATTGATTCATTTCATAAATTGAATATTTATAATAAGTAAACTAAAATGTTATTGTAAGTCGCCCAACACTCTTGGAAACATTTTTAAATATTGCGACAAAATATGAAACTTGTTTTTGTTATCATTAAAGTTGTTTTATTAATTTATTATATCTTTAACTTTGATTGTTTGAATACTTTGATAATTGAAATGTTCAAACTGACTAACTATATCTATAGACTCATTGCAAAAACAACTGTTAGATAGTCATAGACAAATATAAGTAAAGTAAGTAAGTAGCATGTCATTTGCAGAACGTGGCTTCTTACAACCGCTTTCCTGTATCCATGTCTCTACCTCGACCAAACAAGAAAAGTAACGAATTGTAGAGGGATTTAACTTTGTACAATACTGGCTATAGCGTTATAGACTATAGAGGAAGATATAGTGGACAATATACTGAATATCTCAAGTGTTCATTATTAGACACCTATAGAGGGGGACGGCGTGGCCTAGTGGTTAAGTGGCACGGCTCACAACCAGAAGGTGCTGGGTTCGATCCCCATTACAGCACCGGCCGTTACCCCGGGGAAGCAAACCCTTAGAAAATGCAGGAGGAAGCAGACCCTTACATAAAATGCACGCTGAAGTCGGATACACTCGGCCGACAGGCGCAAAATAAAAACCACAGTGTAACGCACACCCGCCTTGGGGAATAGAGAAATAAGGCGAATGCAAAAAAAAACACACCTATAAAATCATAATCATAGAAGCACTTACAGAACAGATATTATTTAAGACTGCTAAGCGAGAAATATCTATACCAGCAGTAAAAACTGTTTCATGTGTTTGTTTGTTTCAAGAAGGCTTTCTGATAGGGTATGGCGTAGAGCGCTATGGGTAACCATGAGGATGTATAAAATCAACAGAAATATTATAAAGGTCCTTGAACACCTGTATGACAAGGCGTCCAGCGCAGTTCTTGTGAATGAGAGGCGAGGGGACTGGTTCCGCACATCAGTTGGTGTGAGACAGGGTTGTACACTCTCTCCAATTCTTTTCAAAATATTCCTTGAGGGAATTATGAGTGAGGAACTTGGGGTTCACATTGGTACTGTCAAAATAGGTGGCAGAACGATTACTAACCTTCATTTTGCAGATGACATAGGCTGGTTGATAGACACAGAAGCAGAACTCCAAGAATGGGTCAGAAGGCTCGATGAAACAGCTCTTGACTATGGTATAGAGCTTAACGATGGAAAGACAAAATTAATTACCAACAACGCCGGGGACTTCAACCGTAGGATAAAAGTAATGGCCAGGAACTTGAAGTGGTCGGCCGTTTTAAATATCTGGGTTCGATTGTCAATGATGAAAGATCAAAATGTGAGATATTGGCCAGAATAGCACAGACAATAGCATCACTTAACAAAATCTGACAAGATAAACAGTTAGCACTATGCATGAAAATCAGATTAATGCGTACATTGGTCCTGTCAATATTCCTTTATGCTCGCGAGACATGGACAATTACAGCTGACCTGCAGCGAAGGATACAGGCCTTAGAGATGAGATGTTTCCGAAGACTTCTAAACATCACGTACAAAGATAAAGTTACAAATGAGGAAATACGATAAAGAATTACAACAGCAATAGGGCCTTTTGAAGAACTCTTGGCAACTGTCAAAAGAAGGAAACTCGCTTGGTACAGTCACATATCGAGATCAAATGGTCTTGCAAATACGATCCTGCACGGAAAGGTGCAAGGCAGATGACAAAGAGGCCATCCCAAAAAAGAGGTGGGAGGACAACATAAAAGAATGGACCAATCTTCAACCAGAAGAGGCACAGGGAGCGACGGCTGACAGAGAAGGATGGCGTGCGGTTGTGAGGATGTCTTCATGTGTGCCTCAACGACCTCACTGGTTACGGGATGACCTGGTAGAACCATACATTTTTATGTTCAAGAGAACAAAATACATCATATGTTTGTAATTTACTAATTACATAATTGTTTTTATACCACTGGACTAATTAATATTAAAAATGGCAACCAAATTTGCAAGTAAAATAATATTGCAAATTTTGTTCTCTTCATGTTTTTGAGAGGAACATTAATACATTCATTTTTTAACTGTTATTTCAATTACATTTTAGATGCTAACTGAATATAGTATATGAGAAACAACTATAACATTTTATTTTTAAAAGTTTTGAAAGGTACACAATAGAACTGGATACAGGGCAAGGAGGTAACCGCAAGGCAGGTAAATAGATGGCATTAGAGTGATTGTACAGCGACACAGGCTCACATTGACGGACACAACGCGCTTGCCGCTGGACAGACAAATTAAGCTCCCCACGGCGCATAATGGCATAAGTGGAAAGGAAACTGACTAAGTGTGAATATATTCATTTCATGTGCTTTTTGAATTTCAAATACACCACTATTATCATACCTAAATAACATGGTATAGTGAGCGGTAGGAACTGTCTGTAGTGTAGGCCTAGTGTATAGTGAGAGTTGTAAGGTAAATATCAACAGTGAATATTTTGGTGATTACTTAATAAAATATAGATTGTATTAGTAAAACTTATTGACTGGGAAGTGCAAGGCAGTGGTGATAGCATAATCAAGGCTAAGATCAGGCGAAACACAGGGAAGAAGAAGGGCGAGAATAAGGTGTAGTTGGGTAGCAATAGACACAACTTTGCAACATGAAGAAAAAGTTTGATGTATGTTGTGTAGATTAGAATAGGGAAGACTCAAATGGAGTGTGAGATTAGGGTGAAGGAGGAGAGATGGGGGGGGGAGACAAAACAAAATAAAAGAGAAGCAAAAGAAAATTGAGGAAGTTTTGAAGAAGCTGCAGTTGGATAGTCGAGTTGACAAGATAAAACCACTGTCATCAGCTAAGTATGGGTCCCACAGTAAAGAAATGCAGCGATGGTTATCGCATGATTGGCGGTTACCTTTCTGTTTATACAGATGTAAAATTGAGGCATCCTTCTGATCTTGCAGGATGGTTTCACTGTGCCACATCTGTTTGGAGAGCAATGGGAGTTTTACAATTAGTGCTATACCGCCATTTTTGTAGACCTCCACAGGAATTCCATCGGAGCCAGGTGTTTTGCAACTGGAGAGTTGACTAACCACTTTTTGGGCTTCCTCTACAGTCAGTATATCATCCAGAGCCTCGTTTAGAGGATACTGGACCAGGCGGTCAATGGCTTTGCTGCTAACAGATGACGGCTGGTTCAACATATCACCAAAGTGCTGTGCCCAGCGTGTAATAATTTTTTCAGGATCTGTAATTAATGTTTTTCAATCTGCATGGCGGAGGGGGTAGTGAACCTGAGGAAGTAGGGCCATAGACCACCCTCAGTGCATGATAGAAGTTTCTCATGTCATGATTATCAGCAGATCCCCATATCCCATCCACTTTATTGCTCATCCAGGAGTCCTACAACTGACACAGTTTGCATTGAACAGTCCTACACGTGTTTAGGAAAGCTGCTTTCTTGGATGTTGAAACTGGGTCATTGAAATATATTTTGTGGAGACAGTGTTGGTCAGCTAGTTTGTCCATAGCAGGGAATATATTCACCAGAATCCTTTTCAATCGCCTAACAGCTCATCTTGATGAAAGTCTTCAATCTGAAAGTCAGTGTGTATTCCGGAAAGAGCATGGGACCACGGATATGGTGTTTGCTGCCAGACAGCTATAAGAGAAATGTCAGGAACAGCACTGCAAACTGTACGTAGGCTTCTTCGACCTGACAAAGGCGTTTGATAAGGTGTTTCCCTTTCTACTTTCATGACAGTTTTCTGGTAGTGTTGTACAGACATTTCAAGCTGCAATTTCTGTGGTTAGACTATTAGTGTTTCCCTTGTCTACTTTCATGATTTTTTTTACTTCTTTATTTACCAGCCTTGCAGTGCTTTAGCTTTGGTGGCTCTAGTTATCCTGTGTAATCTTGCTTGTCTCTCTTTTGCTTTGTGTGAAGCATAGGGTTACCACAACGGCTGGCCCTTTACACTAAGCCTGTATCTGAGCATTTGGAGTGGCAGTTTTTTAGTAATGGTTTTCAGTGATGAGGTTGCTAGCAACATGTACCACTCTCTTTAGTTATTTTTTACTTCATGCTTGGAAATTTTACAGTGGTCCTATTAATTTCTAGCCAGGTACTACTCGTGTTGCCTGACATGTTACAGTGGTCCTTTTCTTGTCAACCATTTACCACTTTGGAAGCCTGATAGGTTACAGTTTTGCTCTTCTTTGCTCCTCTTTTCAGCTCTGCATGTGTATCTGTTATATATTATAAAACTGTAAATCCATCAATTAATCAAAGCCAGACATTTATCTCGGCACATAGGCCATTGACAACATCCAACAATGCCCTGCACCTTATTAGTGGAGCAATGAGGTCACCACCTACTGTGGCATGTGAAATTCATGTGAACGTAGAACCTCTTGAGAGAGCAAAGAGATGTGGCCGCTATGAAAGTTTATGAGAGGAGTAAAAGAATGAGCAAAGACCACCCCAATAGAAGGCTTGTAGAAAAACGGCAAAACAAAAGCAGAGAATAAAACAAAAGTCAGTCATACACCATGTCAGTGAGATTAAAGACAGATATCACATCCCAGACAAAAGACAAGAAATACAGAGAGCAACAAAAAATTTACCGCCATATATTAAAACAAATCTAGCAGAAAATACAACAAGAAGTGCTGATCCAGTCAGTCTTATGAGAGCATTACAGAGAACGATTGACACCTACCCAGAAGAATGGATACATGTCTATACTGATGGCCCATTAAAACAGGATATGGAGTCTACATAGAGTACCCAGACAGAACATCTGATGAGCTGTTTGATGCTTGTGGGGACATATTTTCAAATTATGAGACAGAAATAACAGCATTTGAAGTAGCTCTGTACCACCTGAGGACTGTATTTCATGCTTTCCCATTAAAAGCTCAAAGCATCGTAATATTTACAGACTCATTATCTGCCCTTCAAGCTCTTAAAGCTATAAGCCTGAACTTACCCAAATATCTCTAGATGCCAACCAACTTCTCAGATCCCATGAAGTCAGAATAGTTATACAATGGGTCACTCAAATACACCTGGCATTGACAAGGCAGACAGACTGGCTAAGAAGGGATCAAGCCAAGAACAACAATACACACCAACAACCCTCCAAACAGCAAACAACTACTGAAGGCTGCGAGCAAAGAGGCTGGGCAATGGGAAATACTGGGAGAGAAATCTACAAACATATGGCCATCCCAAAGACAACATCAACCTCCTGAAAAGGAGAGACCAAGGTACCATTTTCCGACTTCAAACTTAACACATACAACTTAACAGCCACTTGAACAGAATCCAACCAGAACATACTCCACAGCCATGCCTGATCTTATTGTGTGTTGTGGTCCTACACTTGAACCGAGCCATGCCTGATCTTGCTGTGGTCCTACACTTGAACCGAGCCATGCCTGATCTTGCTGTGGTCCTACACTTGAACCCAGCTATGCCTGATCTTGCTGTGGTTCTACACTTGAACCCAGCCATTAAGCCTGTACAGGAAGCTATGTTTTTCTGTGGATGATGAACAGAAACATGTCTATAACACATCTAGCAACAGTGACAGACAGCAGTCATTACCTCTCAAATCGCATTGATAGAAACTATCTGCTGGACACTATCAAATACCATTCGTCCACTCCCCACGCCCTGTGTAAAGTTCTAGCACTCAAATACCATTGGTCCACTCCCCACTCCCTATGTAAAGTTCTAGCACTCAAATACCATTGGTCGACTCCCCACTCACCTTGTATAGTTCTAGCACTCAAATACCATTGGTCCACTCCCCACTCCCTACGTAAAGTTCTAGCACTCAAATACCATTGGTCGACTCCCCACTCACCTTGTATAGTTCTAGCACTCAAATACCATTGGTCCACTCCCCACTCCCTATGTAAAGTTCTAGCACTCAAATACCATTGGTCGACTCCCCACTCACCTTGTATAGTTCTAGCACTCAAATACCATTGGTCCACTCCCCACTCCCTATGTAAAGTTCTAGCACTCAAATACCATTGGTCGACTCCCCACTCACCTTGTATAGTTCTAGCACTCAAATACCATTGGTCCACTCCCCACTCCCTATGTAAAGTTCTAGCACTCAAATACCATTGGTCGACTCCCCACTCACCTTGTATAGTTCTAGCACTCAAATACCATTGGTCCACTCCCCACTCCCTATGTAAAGTTCTAGCACTCAAATACCATTGGTCGACTCCCCACTCACCTTGTATAGTTCTAGCACTCAAATACCATTGGTCGACTCCCCACTCAACTTGTATAGTTCTAGCACTCAAATACCATTGGTCCACTCCCCACTCACCTTGTATAGTTCTAGCACTCAAATACCATTGGTCCACTCCCCACTCCCTATGTAAAGTTCTAGCACTCAAATACCATTGGTCGACTCCCCACTCACCTTGTATAGTTCTAACATTAAAAAAACGATTGGTCCAATCCCTCTGTATAATTCTAGCACAAAAAATGATTGGTCCACTCACTCTGTATAGTTCTAGCACTAAAAAAAATGATTGTTCACTCCCTCTGTATAATTCTAGCACTCAAATACCATTGGTCCACTCCCCATTTATAGTTCTAGCACAAAAAATGATTGGTCCACTCACTCTGTATAGTTCTAGCACTAAAAAAAATGATTGTTCACTCCCTCTGTATAATTCTAGCACTCAAATACCATTGGTCCACTCCCCCTGTATAGTTCTAGCACTCAAATACCATTGGTCCACTCCCCCGGTATAGTTCTAGCACTCAAATACCATTGGTCCACTCCCCCGGTATAGTTCTAGCACTCAAATACCATTGGTCCACTCCCCCTGTATAGTTCTAGCACTCACATCCAATGGGTCGACAGCCTTATAAAGGATAGAACAGTTAACACCAACAGGTGCTAATAAGAGTACAGGTGTAGAGATCTGTGACACATGGTCATATTTTCCTTGGACACTAGCACTTGATGATGATAGCTAACATATTTATTTCAGAGCTGTCTATCTACATGTTTGCAGACCAACAGAGGCTAATGGCATTACCATCAGCTTCAAGGGCCTTGAGACATGTAAGTCACTGTTGGTTGACAGTTTGTTTGACAATTGTAAAGGGCTAATCACAGATAGAGGGCTCAAGTTGTTATTTAGGAATGTTGGCTAGGCATGCTCCTTCCAACCACAGGTGGAGAGGTCAAGGTGTATTTGTCATCTTGATGGTTGAAATTAGTCTAGGTAAAGACATAATGATTTTGTGATGATATAAAGGTAGCTAGACAAAACAGTACACAACTTCAGAGTCAGGCAGGGATGTGTACTGATAAGTGGACACCTGTTGGATATTGTTTGTTTAGTTTAACACCTGTTTGGTATTGTTTGTTTAGTTTAACACCTGTTTGGTATTGTTTGTTTAGTTTAACACCTGTTGGTAATTGTTTGGTTAGTTTAACACCTGTAACAGAGTTACAAGGGTTCAACAGACCAACGCCAGGGAAGCCCTGAAAATACCGCTCTTTTGACCCACACATAACTTGAGAACCCTGCCCGAGAGGTTGTTTTCATTGAACAGAGCATTGTCCTTAATTCTCAAACACTACAGTTTAAGACTGTCCAGATTAAAATAGTTACCTTCCCACGATTTCTACTGAGAATTCCACGACCTTCTAGGTCAAATAGTAAGTTGAAAAACAAGGTATCCATTCTCTGACAACAGGCCAGTTCAAATAAAGTTTACTGGAATTAAACTCAAGAAAATAGAAGTCATTGACCAAAGCGGGCAGCTTAGCATATAAGCTGGGAGATGAGTGTGCTAGGGGAGAGCATAGAAGAGAAGACTACCGGGCAGTTAGTAGGTAGGAGATAGACGAGAACAAGTAGCTAAAATAGACTACAGAACATGGTCAGTGAGTGACAAGAATAGAGAGAGATAGAATTAGAAGCCACCAAAGCAGACCAACACTGAAAGGCAACGAGAGACCACACATGTGTAAGAATCTGTCTGTGTGTGATGTTCTGTTCAAGTCATCGCTAACACCTGTCACTGGTGACCCGACTTCCAAGTCTCTGAGTGGCATTCGTCTGCATTCTCGTCAGAGGGAGACCTGTTGCTTCAACACGAAGCTGTCGTATTGGACAACACGTCGTGACACATGTGTTACCTTGGCCTGACAACCACAGTAACAGAGCCACTGTCCTCTGTCATAGGCACGAGCACAGCTGCAGTCGCGGAGTTCCTGATGTTGAGACGAGACAGAGGCTCAGACGACATCTTCCTGGCGTTGAGACGAGACTAGAGGCTCAGAAGACATCTACATTGTATAAGCTGTGAGGTGGGGCATAAGGCCACCAGACGAGCAAGATCAGAGAGATTAGGACTCAGAACAAGTAGCTAGACAGCATTATATCAACACACAGGGATATAAACGGTGAATAGAATAATTGCTAGATCTGACACGTGATTAGAACTCTTGGTAATATTAGTGCAAGATAATAACCTGTGCTAATTGCACGAAACTCTTGAAATTCATTATAGTTAGTTAGAGAAGTGTTGATAATGAAACCCCTAACGATTCTCCTGCTTAGTATTACTATTATAATGTGTATAATCTTCAACAAATAAGCATTCATTATTTTGCTGTTGTTAAAAGAATTGTTAGTGGTTTAATTAAAGTGTGAGTTAAGGAAGAATAAGTGGTGATAGAATAACATTAACTTAATTTAACATCTTTATACTGGTTTAGAAAACTCAGCAGAGTCTGTATACAACCAGTTTCCTTTACATTACGTTGCTCTGAAAGCTATTCGCATCCAATTTATTTTAAAATGCATTAACTGTCCCTGCCTCCACTACCTCCCGTGGCAATGCATTCCAAGCATTCACCACTCTCTGACTAAAAAACTATTTCCTAATATCTAACCTGGACTTCTCTTTAGTTAATTTGTAGCTATGCCCTCTTGTTCTTGTGGGTGGCTATATTTAAAAAAAACTTGTTTTAGTCTAATTTATCCATTTCTCTGATCATCTTATAAACATGTATTATATCACCTCAAATTCTTCTCTCTTCTAGACACTAGGCCGGTTTTTCTGAGTCGTTCCTAACAACTGTAATTCTGGAACCCCACTATCAGCCTTGTCGCTCTTTTTTGTATTCTTTCCAGCATGTTTATATCCCCTCTATGATAAGGACTCCACACCTGTACACAGTACTCCAATCTAGGTCTAATTAATGCTTTATACAGTTTGACTATCACTTCCTTGCTCCTATGTTTAATATTTCTTTTTATCATACCCAACATTCCATTTGCCTTTTTCACTGCTAACTGAACTTGCTCGTTCATTTTACCTGTATGATCTATTATAACCTCTAGTTCCCTTTTCTTTTCTATCTTTCTAATATTGTTCTTTCCCATTCTGTAATTATGTTCCATAATGGATCTACCCATGTGGATTACTGTACATTTATCTACATTAAACTCCATTTGCCAGCTTACAGACCATTCTCGAATTTTGTCTAAATCCAACCTCAATATACCCACTTCTGCTTTAGATGAGACACTACTGCATAAATTTGTGTCATCAGCAAATTTGGCAATTATGGATCCAATATCAATGTCCAAATCATTTATATATATAGTGATCACCATAAAACTAAAAAGCAAAGTATACTCAGCAGCATTTGCCACTGGGAGACGCTGCAGCAACTTCAGTGCCGAAGCCAGTGCCATGAGACAAGCAGCTGAGGCTCTTGTGGACCATAGGGAGCGGGCAGGGAGGCAGGTGGTCGTTTTCACAGACACCCTCGCAGTGTTAATGGCACTCGGGAGCCAGCAAGGAAATGAACTTGATGCTCTAGCACACTCGCTCGAGGGACTGCCTCAGTGCTTCAAAAAAAAGCACAGTCCAGTGGATACCAGCCTACTGTAGCAGGAGGCAGACATACGCGCAAGAGAGGGAAGAATGCTGCAGCAGAGTGATACAGAAATCACATACAATGAGACAAAAAAAATTCATCTGGGCAACGTACAGTGCAAAATGGAAAAAAGATCACCCTGGCCACGTAAAAAACGATGCCTGCCATTGGCTCTCCAGGCGTGACCAGGTGATAATCCTCCAGCTACACACAGGTCACAGTGGACTTGGATGCCATCTGTACAATAAATGCAAGATTAGCACTACAGACCTTTGTGCCTGCGGCACAGCCCCCATGAAGGCGGAGCATATTTTGCGGTCCTGTCCACTGTATACCAACAAAAGAAGTAACATTTGGCAACAGCCAGTGTCCTTGCACGAGAAGCTGTATGGAAGCGCACAGAGTCTTGAGTCGGCTGCTGCCTTTGTTAGAGTCATTGAAGTTGAGGTCTGAAGACAAACGAGGAAGAAGAAGAAGAATTTATATATATCAAGAACAAAATTGGTTCCAAAACCGAGCACTGTAGCACTCCACTTTTCATTTCACACCACTCGTAGTACTCCTTGTTCATGCCCACCCTCTGCCTTCTTCCCATTAACCAATTTTTAATCCATTAGGCACTTTCCCCACCTATTCCATGTGATTTTAACTTTCAAAATAATCTTTGATGAGGTACTCTATCAAAAGCCTTTGCAAAATCAAGATAAATAACGTCCACCAGCTTCCCCTTATCTATCATTTTAGTAACCTACTCCATGAATTCTAATAGATTTGTTAAGCACTATCTCCCTCCAGTAAACCCATGCTGAGTATTTCTGATTAGATTAAACTTGTCTAAATGCATTACAATGTTTTCTTTGATTATTGACTAACAATTTACAGACTATGCTCTTTAAACTCACTGGTCTATAATTCGCTAGATCTGATTTTTGCCTTTTTTTAATAAGGGGATCATTCTTGCATCTTTCCAATCCCGTGGAACAATCCCTTTTGTAAGTGATTGAGAACATAATATAGCCAATGGTTTTGCTAATTGGTCTCTAATTTCAAACAGCAATTTTGGATGAATACCATCTAGACCTGGACATTTATCCACTTTCAACCCCTCCAATTTTTTAAAAACCATTTCCTCTGTAATACAGATTGATCTTAATCCCGCTGAATCCATGTCTCTTTGAAAAATATCTACAGGCTCTGAGATCTTGGAGCAGTCTTTTTTTGTGTAGACTGTGCCACAGTACTGATTGAGTAGATTAGCTGCCTCCATATTCTCACTTATTATTTTCCCTGTACTGCCTATAGGTGAGTCTAATTTGTTTTTTTTTCCTTGTTTATTTCTAACATAAGAAAAGAAGCTTTTACTATCAGTCTTGATCCTCTGAGCCATTTTTATTTTTAAGTCAATTTTTGCTGTTTTATTCGCTTTCTGACCTATGTTCTGCTTGTCCAAATATTTTTAATATGTTTCATTTGATTTACTTGCCTCTATATATTTTTTCCATGCTTTATTTTTTGCTCTTCTACATTTAACTACAAATCTAGTTTTTCATTTTTTACGCTTGGGGTTTACCTCCCTACATGGAACACATTCCTCTTTTAGCGTTTCTAGAACTGTTTTAAAACTCTCCCACTCCTGTTCAACATCTGTTCCTCCGACAATATCTTTCCAGATTATGTGGTTTGCTGCCTCTTTCATACTCTTAACATCTGCCTTAGAGTAGTCATATGTTTGCGTGTAATGTTTACTTCTTTCCCTGCAATAAGATCTCAACGGATGATTTGATGGTCACTTGAGCCAAACAGTTCCCCAACGGTAACGTTTTCAATCATATTAACCCTGACATACACCTGTTAGGTATTGTTTGTTTAGTTTAACACCAGTTGTGTATTGTTTGGTTAGTTTTACACAAAAAACTATGCCTATTACCAGTTGAACAGAAGAGAGCAGGTCGTGGTCTTCAGACTTTGCACTGGCCACAATAGACGGAGGTACCACCTATTCAACAAATTGAAGATAGGTGGCACTGACGAATGCTCGTGTGGCACAGGGAATATGACCGCTGAACATTTGCTGCAAAACAGCCCGACATACGAGAATCAGAGAAAACAGATGTCGCCATCACCAGTTCCAACACAAGACAAGCTCTATGGCAGTGTCGACAGCCTCAGGATGACCGCTGCTTTTTTCTAAAAAATACAGGTTGACGTCTGACAGCGTATGACGAAGAAGAAGAAGTTTGGTTAGTTTAACACATTTTAGGTATTGTTTGTTTAGTTTTACACCTGTTGTGTATTGTTTGGTTAGTTTAACGCCAGTTGGTATTGTTTGTTTAGTTTAACACCTGTTGTGTATTGTTTGTTTAGTTTAACACCTGTTGGGTATTGTTTGTTTAGTTAAAAAATGTGGGTATTATTTATTTAGTTTAAGGTCTGTTGGGTATTGTTTGTTTAGTTTAGTATTTGTTGGCTATTGTTTGTTTAGTTTTAATATTTTTTGGGTATTGTTTGTTTAGCTTAACACCAGTTGTATATTGTTTATTTAGTTTAACATTTGTTGGGTATTATTTGTTTAGTTTAACATTTATTGAGTATTGTTTGTTTAGTTTAACACCTGTTTGGTATTGTTTGGTTAGTTTAACATCTGTTTGGTTTTCTTTGTGCTCATGTTTTTTTGGCTGCGTTCGTCAAATATTTCAAGTCTTACAATCAGCAAGGGAGGTGGGAGCTTGAAAGATAGAAGACATTCAGGGACCTAACTTCTCTGGTTGTTGAGGTTTGAAGTCAGTTTCACTCACTGACTTGCCATGTTTTTCTTGATAAGACTCACAAGAAAGCCATCATTAATTGTACCTATATTTCCATATCTACCTGTGATATCTAATACATATTTCTTTGACACATTTGTACCATATATGTCCATGTGTCTGTCTGCCTATTGATATCTGAGTACTGGTATCTATCTATTACAGGTGTCTATGAATATGAATGCAATGGAAGTAAAATACTCAAGAATGAAACTGCCCATGTAGATTTCTCTGATGTCAACTTGTACTCACAAGCAGGTCAGTAGGTCAAGTTAAACATCAATTCTTGAAATGAAACAAGTTAAACATTAGCTCTTGAAATGTTACAAGACAAGCATCAATTTGTGACATGTCACAAGTTAAACATCAATTCCTGACATGTTACAAGTCAAACATCAACTTTTAATTTGACACAAGACAAACATCAATTTCGTTTCCCATTGTGAAAGATTTACAAATTTTGAATTGCTCATATTAACACACTTGTGAAGTCTTTAAGTTTCTAGGGGCCAAACAGAGTGGGAACTGATTTCTGTATGGGCTGATTTCTTGTGGAATAATTTCTGTTTGGGCTGATTTCTTGTGGAATAATTTCTGTGTGGGCTGATTTCTGTGTTTGCTGATTTCTTGTGGAATAATTTCTGTCTGGGTTGATTTCTGTGTTTGCTGATTTCTTGTGGAATAATTTCTGTGTGGGCTGATTTCTATGTTTGCTTATTTCTTGTGGAATAATTTCTGTGTGGGCTGATTTCTGTGTTTGCTGATTTCTTGAGGAATAATATCTGTGTGGGCTGATTTCTTGTGGAATAATTTATGTGTGGGCTGATTTCTGTGTTTGCTGATTTCTTGTGAAATAATTTCTGTGTGGGCTGATTTCTGTGTTTGCTTATTTCTTGTGGAATAATTTCTGTGTGGGCTGATTTCTGTGTTTGCTGATTTCTTGTTGAATAATTTCTGTGTGGGCTGATTTCTGTGTTAGCTTTCTTGTGGGCTGATTTCTGTATAGGCTGATTTCTTGTGGAATAATTTCTGTGTGGGCTGATTTCTGTGTTAGCTTTCTTGTGGGCTGATTTCTGTATAGGCTGATTTCTTGTGGAATAATTTCTGTGTGGGCTGATTTCTGTGTTTGCTGATTTCTTGAGGAATAATATCTGTGTGGGCTGATTTCTTGTGGAATAATTTATGTGTGGGCTGATTTCTTGTGAAATAATTTCTGTGTGGGCTGATTTCTTGTGGAATAATTTCTGTGTGGGCTGATTTCTGTGTTTGCTGATTTCTTGTGAAATAATTTCTGTGTGGGCTGATTTCTTGTGGAATAATTTCTGTCTGTGCTGATTTCTGTGTTTGCTGATTTCTTGTGAAATAATTTCTGTGTGGGCTGATTTCTGTGTTTGCTTATTTCTTGTGGAATAATTTCTGTGTGGGCTGATTTCTGTGTTTGCTGATTTCTTGTTGAATAATTTCTGTGTGGGCTGATTTCTGTGTTTGCTTTCTTGTGGGCTGATTTCTGTATAGGCTGATTTCTTGTGGAATAATTTCTGTGAGGGCTGATTTCTGTGTTTGCTGATTTCTTGTGGAATAATTTCTTTTTGGGTTGATTTTTTGTGGAATGATCAACAAAAAATTGAAGGACAGTTTTACATAGGTACAGTAACACAGCTAGGGGAGGCTTGTACCACAGCCTCTTTATCTAGGTTGGTACAGTAACACAGCTAGGGGAGGCTTGTACCACAGCCTCTTTATCTAGGTTGGTACAGTAACACAGCTAGGGGAGGCTTGTACCACAGCCTCTTTATCTAGGTTGGTACAGTAACACAGCTAGGGGAGGCTTGTACCACAGCCTCTTTATCTAGGTTGGTACAGTAACACAGCTAGGGGAGGCTTACACCACAGCCTCTTTATCAAGGTTGGAACAAACAAAACAAACACAAAATAATACAAATAAAGAGAAGACAATCAGTAAAGCAACATTATAAAGCCATCCATCATTGGAACGTTTGTTGGTCCATCGTTAGTATTGAGTTACACTAGTCTCTTTCTATTGGTCGTCACCAAGCCAGCACATTTAGTATTATCATCTTGTGTATATGTTAAAGATTGACAGAAGATGACTTTCCAGCTTATGTAGCTCTGATTGATATAACATGACTTTATGTAGCCCTGATTAATAGAACATGACTTTATGTAACCCTGATTGACAGAACATGACCTTATGTAGCCCTACATTACATAAGATGACCTTCCAGCTTATGTAGCCCTGATTGACAGAAGATGACCTTATGTAGCCCTGATTGACAGAAGATGACCTTATGTAGCCCTGATTGACAGAAGATGATCTTATGTAGCCCTGATTGACAGAAGATGACCTTATGTAGCCCTGATTGACAGAAGATGATCTTATGTAGCCCTAGTTGACAGAAGATGACATTACATAGAAGTGATTGACAGAAGATGCATTGATTGACAGAAGATGCCTTGATTGACAGAAGATGCCTTGATTGACAGAAGATGACCTTATGTAGCCCTGATTGACAGAAGATGACCTTATGTAGCCCTAGTTGACAGAAGATGACATTACATAGAAGTGATTGACAGAAGATACATTGATTGACAGAAGATGCCTTGATTGACAGAAGATGCCTTGATTGACAGAAGATGACCTTATGTAGCCCTGATTGACAGAAGATGCTGAGTCTCTCAGTAAATGGTGAAGGATGTGGATACTGATGGTTCCTGCAGCTTGTTGGTTGAACTCACTTGCCTCCCAGTTCGCATGAACCTCGTTCTATATCAGTGATCTACAGTCTGGGAATTGCTGGTTCATCCACCGTAGTGTCATCATCTAATAGACTTCAAAACGTCATTCCTATCCATATCTAGTTTACCCATAATTGGTGCCTGTCAAGTCAGAATGTCATCTCTTTTGTGTCCTCGAACCCTGGAATGACTAGGGCAGTTGATCCACAGCAGCCCCTCCTCTACAGTTGCCATCCACTCATACCTTAGTCAGCCCTAAGAATTGGGAGTCTCACACAATGACTGCCCATGTTAAAGTGGTCCCAGATATTAATCTCAGAGCTGCAGTCACTGCTTCCATCTCCATTCTGGTACTGGAGGATTCTGTTCTGTATGCCCCGCTCTGCTCAGTGACAACCAGTTCTTTCACTCTAGCTGAGACGCCCAAACCAGATATCTTACTTTGTAGCACTGATCCATTGGTACAAATGAGGGCATCACTATACTGCATGTTATCATTTCTCAGCTGGGTAACCTTCAGCACTGGCCTTCCGATGCATCACTCTCTGCATTCCCTGCCTAGGGTTACAATGACTATGGGGTTGTTGGATGCCCACAATAAGTTGTGTGCCCTGAAAGGGGTATCAAGGGGTGGTTTGTAGTAGCTTTTCTCACATCTAGAGCTTGCTGATGAAGGTGATTTGCGGCCCTTCAGGCAGTTGTGCTATGCTCCAAGTTTGTTGCCGCTGCCATGGTCTTGAGTGCTTCCAGACCTCGCTTGCATCTCTGTATGGTATCTAAATGAGAGACTAGGATCAAAGGTTATCCTGAGATATTTCAGCCCGTCACACCTGTCAATGGCACATTCATCAAAGATAACATCTGGCAGGCCAGCCTCTACTACAGATTTATTCAAGGAACTCTATATCATGCAGGACTTGTTAGGATTTATCTGGTAGCTGGAATCAGCACACCATTGTAAGATTGTCTGCAAAGTCTTCTGGATGTGAGCTGACCAATGGAGTTTAATGTAAATAAATGTACAGTTAACCATATCAAACATTAGAAAAATACACAAACACTGGAGCTAGTCAAGAGCGCAGCCATCTTACTTGAGGTGCTTTTGGTCGGTTATCCTGTTTGTTATGCTGCATTTCATGTCTCACTTAAGCCGTGGAAGTCCAGTCCATCATAAAGTTCAACATTCCGCTTAACTGCACGCCAGAATCCAGTCCAGGTTACAACTACTGAAGGACCTTTCTGTGCGGACTGAAGCTGACTTCCTCCTCCCCGCCTCTCCCCCCACCGGAGGTCACACGATACCTCTCCCAACCTCGTATTCTCAGCACAGCAACGGTCATGCTGACCAAAAGGTGGACACAATCAGAAGCCTCGGTGGGGGTACACGAAAAACAGGGAGTTTGACACGGACAGACACGGAAAGCCTGACACAAACACTGGTTTAATACACTCCTCACGGCCCTCATTTAAGGCAGCGGAATTCACGACTCCACTTGGGGATTCTGTATGGATTTCGGTTGACACGCTACGAATGTAGTTGGACATAGTAGTGGTCTATCGACGCAACGCGCCTTTGACGCCTACGCGAACATTATTATAATTATTATCCACATGGGTAGATCCAATTTGGAACATAATTATAGAATGGGTGAGAACAATATTAGAATGATAGAAAAGGAATGGGACCTAGTGGTTATAATAGATCATACAGGTAAAGTGAGTGAGCAAGTCCAGGTAGCAGTGAAAAAGGCAAATGCAATGTTAGGTGTGATAAAAAGAAATATTAAACATAGGAGTAAGGAAGTGATAGTCAAACTGTATAAAGCTTTAGTTAGACCTAGATTGGAGTACTGTGTACAGGTGTGGAGTCCTTATCGTAGAGGGGATATAAACATGCTAGAAAGAATAATGACAAAGCTGATAGCGGGATTCCAGAATTACAGTTATGAGGAAGGACAGCCAGAAAAACCAGCCTAAAGTGTCTAGAAGAGAGAAGAATTTGAGGTTTATAAGATGATCAGAGGAACGGATAAATTAGACTATAACAAGTTTTTCAAAATACAACCACCCACAAGAACAAGAGGTCATAGCTACAAATTAACTAAAGAAAGGTTCAGATTAGATATTAGAAAATATTTTTTAGTCAGATTGTGGTAAATGCTTGGAATGCATTGCCACGGGAGGTAGTGGAGGCAGGGACAATTAATGCATTTCTTCTTCGTACGCAATTAGTGCATTTAAGAATAGATTGGATGCACATAGCTTTTAGAACAAGGAAATGTAAATGAAACTGGTTGTATACAGATTCTGGAGTCTTCTAAACCAGTATAAAGACGTTAAGTTAAGTCTCTGGCCATCTCATGCATATCTGACCAATTCCTTGTAGTGATTGGTGTGTTTGTAGTGATTGGTGTGATTGTGTGTGATTATTGGTGTGTTTGTCGTAATTGATGTGTTTGTAGTGATTGGTGTGTTTGTAGTGATTGGTGTGTGTGTGATTATTGGTGTGTTTGTAGTAATTGATGTATTTGTAGTAGCTGATGTATTTTGTAGTGATTGGTGTTTTTGTAGTGAGTGGTGTGTGTGTGTGTGATTATTGGTGTGTTTGTAGTAGTTAATGTGTTTGTAGTGATTGGTGTGTGTATAGTTATTGATGAGGATTCCATGGCTAAGTGGTTAAGCCGTCGACCTTGTGATCAGGCGGTGTGGGTTCGACTCTGGACTCCATCGTCTTTTTCACTGTGCTTGATGCGGAGTCCCCTGCATCTCATAGCCGCACTATAGTCGTCTTGTCTTTGACTTGCCACTGGGGTTGGGCGGCACGAGACCAGAGAGTGAGGATAAAAAGTAGCGCAGTTAATCCTTACTAAAAATAGCTCTAGCAAAATTAGTTATGCCATCATCGTCTACTATGGACAGCGTGTTTGTAGTGATTAGTGCGTTTGTAGTGATTGGTGTGTTTATAGTGATTGGTGTGTTTGTAGAGTGATTGGTGTGTTTGTAGTGATTGGTGTGTTTGTAGTGATTGGTGTGTTTGTAGAGTGATTGGTGTGTTTGTAGAGTGATTGGTGTGTTTGTAGTGATTGGTGTGTTTGTAGAGTGATTGGTGTGTTTGTAGTGATTGGTGTGTTTGTAGTGATTGGTGTGTTTGTAGAGTGATTGGTGTGTTTGTAGAGTGATTGGTGTGTTTGTAGAGTGATTGGTGTGTTTGTAGAGTGATTGGTGTGTTTGTAGTGATTGGTGTGTTTGTAGTGATTGGTGTGTTTGTAGAGTGATTGGTGTGTTTGTAGTGATTGGTGTGTTTGTAGTGATTGGTGTGTTTGTAGAGTGATTGTGTGTTTGTAGTGATTGGTGTGTTTGTAGTGATTGGTGTGTTTGTAGTGATTGGTGTGTTTGTAGTGATTGGTATGTTTGTAGTGATTGGTGTGTTTGTATTGATTGGTGTGTTTGTAGTGTTTGGTGTGTTTGTAGTGATTGGTGTGTTTGTAGAGTGATTGGTGTGTTTGTAGTGATTGGTGTGTTTGTAGTGACTGGTGTGTTTGTAGTGATTGGTGTGTTTGTAGAGTGATTGGTGTGTTTGGTGTGTTTGTAGTGATTGGTGTGTTTGTAGAGTGATTGGTGTGTTTGTAGTGTGATTGGTGTGTTTGTAGAGTGATTAGTGTTTGTAGTGTGATTGGTGTGTTTGGAGTGATTGGTGTGTTTGTAGAGTGATTTATGTGTTTGTAGTGATTGGTGTGTTTGGAGTGATTGGTGTGTTTGTAGAGTGATTTATGTGTTTGTAGTGATTGGTGTGTTTGTAGTGATTGGTGTGTTTGTAGAGTGATTGTGTGTTTGTAGTGATTGGTGTGTTTGTAGTGATTGGTATGTTTGTAGTGATTGGTGTGTTTGTAGTGATTGGTGTGTTTGTAGTGATTGGTGTGTTTGTAGTGATTGGTGTGTTTGTAGAGTGATTGGTGTGTTTGTAGTGATTGGTGTGTTTGTAGTGTTTGGTGTGTTTGTAGTGACTGGTGTGTTTGTAGTGATTGGTGTGTTTGTAGAGTGATTGGTGTATTTGTAGAGTGATTGGTGTGTTTGTAGTGATTGGTGTGTTTGTAGTGATTGGTGTGTTTGTATTGTTTGGTGTGTTTGTAGTGATTGTTACTAGTTGTGACCTGATTGAGCTGGCTCACAGTGACATCCACCACATCCAAACGCAAACCTCTGTTCATTTGGGTTATTTCCAGACTGCCTTCCAATCTTTATAGATAACCTGAAATGGGTAGAGCTGTCTGTCCAAACATAACAGAATCTTCTCGTGACTAGAATTTGTGTTACTTTGAAAGAATAATGTCCAGTTTGTTTTTTTAGGTTTATTGTCGTACGTATTGTTCACAGATTGCTTTGATTTTGGCTCATATGTGTTTCCATTTGTTCACAGATTGCTTGGATTTTGGCTCATATGTGTTTCCATTTGTTCACAGATTGCTTTGATTTTGGCTCATATGTGTTTCCATTTAAATTTGACCTTCCGAAGGAAATACCAGGTATCATATTGATAGTCGAAGGTCGGATATTGTTGTTGCGAGATTGGTCAAAGATGGCAGAGATAGAAATGACCTTCATCAACACTTTGCCATCAGTCAGATGAGTGTAGTGGTAGAGCACTCACTTTTCACTGTGACAGTACAGGGGTTCGACTCCATCAACCATCACACTCCAGTTAACCCAGCTGTAAATGGGTACTTGACTTACAGTTAGGAAAGGAAAAAGCAGCGAGGAAGGGAATTGTGCATCCCACCTCACACAAGCGGTGGCCTAGTAAACTGAGGTCTCTAACATGACCAGCAGTTCTGATGGGCAGCCTTGACCTTAGCCCTCAGTACATGTTAAATTTGCTCGTTTGATACATAATTGTGAGATATCTTGCCTGCTGGCACTGCATGGCTGGTCTAACAATAAGTTCAAAGGTAGCAGACAGTTCTAGACTATCAGACAGACATTAGGCAGATATCAGACAGCTCTAGACTATCAGACAGACATCAGGCAGGTCTAGACTATCAGACACACATAAGACAACTCTAGACTATCAGACAGACATCAGACAGCTCTCAGACAGACAGCAGACAGCTCTAGACTATCAGACAGACATCAGACAGCTCTAGACTAACAGACAGACATCAGGCAGCTCTAGACTATCAGACAGCTTTAGACTATCAGACAGACATCAGGCAGCTCTAGACTATCAGCTCTCAGACAGGCATCAGATAGCTCTAGGCAGACAGACATAAGACATCTCTAGACTGTCAGACACACATCAAACAGCTCTTAGATCTACCAGACAGACAGCAGACAGCTCTTAATGTTTCCCCTCTCATGTGAACAACAAAGTAAACACAAAAACTCATTCTGTTATAACAGAAATATGGCTAATCATTTATTGCATGCTATAGTCATTCATATTATTTATCTTATAATCTATCTATGACTAAATTCTCTTATCAGAGAATATCGCAGGTCCTATTTGTCCCTATTCTCTCTAACGAGAGCAACTAAATGAACATCATGGGTCTTGTGGTTCTTGTCTCTGGTGGCGTGCCTGGCCTCTGACAGACTGGCAGCTTCCGTCCGCCTAGTCTCCACTGTGGAACCAAAGATAATTCACGTGTGTTTTGGGAAGGGATCTCTGGTGTTTGTGGTACACCCATTCTGACTTGTTTTTTTGGGATGGTACCCCTGGTGTCTCTCTTACACCTTAGTTTTACCCAGTAAATATTTGTTTCGCTAGAACAAAGTTACCATTGCTTAGAGTCAATGCTACGAACTAAAGCCTTCAGGACACCTTTAAAGCAAAACTCTCTTTCGTATGATGGTGTCCATCTTTCGGACACCTTTAGATCAAATCTCTCTCTCGTACGATGGTGCCCAACTACTGTCCCTTTCAGCAGGCGATTGGTACAATGCCTTTGAAATTCACAGTAGACCTTATGTCCGGCTCTGTCTGGAAGGACTTGTGCTTGTTTTTATTGGTCTCCTATGCTCCACCCTAAGCTGTACCTATCCAACATGACCGTGCTGCACGTAGATCACATGGTACTTCTGTAACCACACTGTTGACCAGCTCGTGTCCATTTGGCTTGCACTGCCTCCCAATATGTTAATTTCTCTCTTTCTGGAGCCCCAACCAACTTTTTCTCTGGATATCTTCCCACCAAATCATAGGCAGGTCTAACCTCTACCATCTAACTAGAAGTCTTAGGAACAATGTCCAGATTTATACATGTGATAAACATGTGTTAAACTAACCGCTTGGCTTCGTTTGTTCTCAATCTCCCGCTACCAAACCCTGAAAGGGCTTAAAGTAGCAGAATGTAGTCTAGAGAACGGAATGCGTTGTGTTGTAGTTTAAGCTTGACTACAATATTTGCGCCTTTCGATCCAACACACCCGACTTCAGCAAACATTTTTGAGTACCGGGTTAGCATTCCCTCTTCGATCCCATCTCCTTAGCCAGTCTTCCTTGCTGCAGCTTGTTATCCAGAATCACCGCGTGGAGGTGTAGAAGGGTCTTGGCAGCTCTGGTTCGCTGGCCCTGACACTAGCAGTCAGCTATGGGTCACTGACAACTGCAGCTTATGCGCTGCTCAGCATCTTGATTCCAAACTAACCACTTGATAATAGTGAAAGTAATTCTGACCATCTAACTTTTCCATGACCTGATTTTCAGGCAATGAAAATCCAGGTTGGCTTTTTTAAAAATGCCCGATTCACTCAACCTCTGTCTAAACTCCATCTCCATTCTGTCATTATTTATCCCCCACCTGCTTGCTCACTATCCAACTAAAATTAGCCTTCAATTGCTAAGTTACTGTTACCCTCAGTGGCCAAGTTGAAAGTTGGGCTGAGATCCTGTTGAGATCCCTTACACAACACTTGGAATCTCTAATAATCAATCCATGAATCCTTGAATCTGGTTTTGGCATTATCACATACCTGACACTGTCACAATTTTTTATATTTACATATATCTTTATATGTATATACGAGACGTGTTCAAATGAAACCAGACCTTACTGAACCAAGTGAACATATATTCGATACGCATGATGACGTCACTTCTGGTGTTAACAGCACATACCAAGCGTCAAGTTTGCTAAATTTAATTATCCTCCGACTCATAGTTTCCTCAGCAGATCGTTGAAAACATGACGGGTGTAATACGGAATACGTCCAGAGTTAATCAGGCAGCGGTGATTCGGTTTCTAACAGCTGAAGGATGTTGACCAGTTGACATTTATCGCAGAATGCAGGCAGTGTATGGGGACAAAAGTGTGTCAAAGACAACAGTGAAGAACTGGATAACAATGTTTAAAGAAGGAAGTGAGTTAATGAAAGATCTTCCGAGACCAGGTCAGGCGCATATTGTTGCGTCAGAAAGATGCCATCACCAAAACTGATGTAGCAATTTGGGTGGAATGTTGCAGGAGCTTACATTTGCCACACTTTTGTCACCATACACTGGTAGACATCCCTCAGCTGTTAGAAACCGAATCATCGCTCACTGATCAATTCTGGACAAATTCTGTATCACACCCACCATGTTTTCAACGGTCTGCTGAGGAAATTATGAGTCGGAGGATAATGAAATTGTTTAAACTTGACGGTTGGAATGTGCTGTTTACGTCAGATGTGACCTCATCATGCGCATCGTACGTATGTTCATTTGGTGCAGTTAGGTCCGGTTTAATTTGAACATGCCTCGTGTGTGTGTGTGTGTATATATTTATATATACGTACATATATAAACACATATACAGGCACATATCTGATGGTCCTCTGCATATTGAACATAACATTAATATGACAACATTGACTGACTGGAGAAATGCTGTAATAATATATCAGTATTTTCTTGTGTTTGTCAGGATCATTCCACTGCTTGGGTCGTACCAGTAAAACAGGCTGGAAAGTAAATGTGACATATGTCTTAGAGGCTGAGGCTACAGGAGCTGCTGTCCTGCAGGTTAGTGTCCCACAGGACAAATGTTTTATCCCTTCCCTACTAGCATCAAATCTGGGACATTGACTCAGCCACAAAAGTCAGTTGTTACATGACTCAGCAAAAGATAACATACATTTTGTAAAGAGAATAGATGTTTGAGAATAGATGTTTCAGAATAGACATTTTGTTGAAACTGTCAAGCAGTCTTATGCTGGTCAACATCAAGTATCACACAAGTTCTGGGTGTGCAGGTAATCAAAGTTTGAAAACCCAGGAATTTCATTGGTCTGAATTATTAGATTCTCTGGCAATAGGAAATGTAAAGAAGAGATGAACAGGCAACGTTTTTTTGGTTTGTAAACAGATACATAATTCTTTGCTGATCAAGATGAGTATACTGATTAATTTGTCTCCATAACTTCTACGTGACAGAGTCACAGGGATCCAGAACCAAGGGGGCATTAAAAGCAAATTGCAATTGTCTTCATTTCAATTCAAATAGGTCACTCTAAACCAGACAAGCAGGAAGCTGAGTGAGAAACAATGACTTAGCCAGAGTTCTGACAAAGTTGAACTCTATCTCAGTCATTTCGAACAAAGCCTGGCCCTGTTTGTTGTTGTTTTGAATGCCCACAATAAGTAGGTTACTCTTATGTGCACTATGAAAAGGGCGTTAAGTGACAGGTTGCAGTAGCATTCCTCACATCCCGAGAGTGCTGATGAAGGTGGACCGGGATCCTCCAGGCTTCATCTGCGGGTCGCTCACTACTACAGAGATCACGTCAAACCTCACCTTGTTAGCCAGACTGTTGTTCTCGACAATAGCCTGTTTCCAAGACGACCAACGAGGAGGTCAGGTGAAGGTCTTGGCCAGTATATTTCTCCTGACCCCGGCTAACATTCTCTGACCAGTGTGTTTTGCCTGACCAGATGTTAGCCTCATCGTTCCGCCAGGTGAAGGTCTTGGCCAGTATATTTCTCCTGACCCTGGCAAACATCCTCTGATCAGTGTGTTTTGCCTGACCAGATGTTAGCCTCATCGTCCCGGCCTTATTGGTAAGGTAACTGTTTATTCTCCAAAATCAGATCAAGGAAAAGTTGGCTAGGTAGCGAACAGAAATTACTGTCTTTTATTATCGAATCTCAATATGCAGACTTTATTACAGTTCTTCTAAATTCTAAATGATGGACATGTGAACCTTGTATGTTAAACAGGAATTATTCCAAGACTTCTAGCTAAAATTGTGCGTTGTGGTTTGTTTTTGTGATTGCCCAGAAGGATGGTGGGGGAGATAACTAAACCAAACCTAGCCATATTCAAGTTTCAATAGGACCGTCACATGTCATAGCACATTTTGGCTGGAGGATAACACTTGAACATGGAATGTTAACCTAGTTCCTGTTTCAAATCGACCACTTGATTGATTTGGTTAGGCACAAGAGAGGGGGGTAGTCACAGTTTTTAAAAGGATAGGGAAAATCCAGGAAATGAGCTTTGGTGTGTTAAAGAACAGATCACACAAACAATCCTACGAGTTGTCGTACAGTAGGAAAATTAAAAATTGCGTGATTAGCTGTCCTCAGCATCCATGATAGGAGGACGGAGCTTAGGAGGAGGCAGATAAAAAGCAATGTTTCAGAGATTGAAGAACAGATTTGGCAGGAAGTCTGACCCAAAGTGCTTGTAGAGTTTAGTGCGTTAACTCAATGAGTGGTTGATTTGAGGAGCCTGACAGAACTTACAGTGATATCTATACATCAAACAAGCTAAACATCTGCCAAAAACATTCAACTTGACAGACCACAATGCAGTAATTGCTACAATCAATACAGCAGAAACAATTACACCACTCAGATGCTCCCAACATTGAAAGTTTAACAACATATTGCTACAAATTAAAGCCTATGTTTACCACATTACACACCTCATCCTAACATACATTGATGACATACAAACAAAAAACATACAGCACTAGGAAATACTAAAAAACATGATGCGAGAGAAAACAAATATGCTTGCAGCCATTGAGGCAAAATAATATAATTTATTTGCATGAATTATTGTTACACAATATCAACAAACGAAAATTACTACTAACTAAAGAAATATCTATACTAAACTAACACAGATGATTGAGTAAAGATCTTTTGATGTACCCTCCAAATTATTATATACCCTGGTTTTAATTTTCATATTTGAAATAGCATAAATCCTGAACTCAGTCTAATTCAATTGCATTATAAATCAGTAGTTCTAGCTAACTTATATCCTGCCGTCTTTCGGGTCATCTACGCTGGGTGATGATCTGCCGTCCTCTGTCATGGTTGATTGCTTTAGGCTGTCAAGTGTACAAACATGGGTTAACAAATGGGCTTCCAAAGGAGACTGGAAACTTTAGGATGTTATTCCAGGATTCTGGAAGAACCCGTTTGCCACCAATTTCAACGAGACAAGAGACTTCTGCATTTTATTCCAGAATTCTAGAAGAACCCCTGTTTGCCACCAATTTCAATGAGACAAGAGACTTTGGAATGTTATCCCAGGATTCTGGAAGAATTTCTTTTTGCCACCAATTTCATGAGACGAGAGAATTCAAATTTTATTCCAGAATTCTAGAAGAACCCCTTACGCAACCAATCACACGAGATAAAGGACTTCATTTGTAGAAGGGCCACTATTCCTCCAATAGGCACCATTGCAATGAACCTGGAGAACAGTAGGACTGCCTTCTAGATCAATCTCAATTCGTACCCAGACAAATCTGCACACTCGCATGTGATTAGATCTAGTTCTCTTACTGTTTACAGGGTGTCCATCATTCGCACCTTTAAGCGTGTATGCAAGGCTCTAGATGTATGATGGGAAAACCACCCAGTAAACTCTCTCTCTTTCTTTGAATCTCCTGAATTTCTCTATGCATTGTCTTTTATAGACTCTTTTCTTAGCTCTAGAAACCCACATGACTGTCGATTCGTCCTCCCCAGTTGGCTAGTTAGCCATCACTCTCATTTGGTCCCACTAAATATAGAATCCCATTGGTTACAATATGTATAGGCCACTGTCACTTTAAATGTGACAGTCTGACGAGTGAGTTCCTGTTGTCAATCTAACCCCCCTCCACTTATGGCTGATACCAGAATGGTCAATCTGATATCCATCCCCAAAACTAGATACATTTTCCAGTTGCACTACATTTTCACCTCTCACTTTGATCTGCGCGGACCCTGGTGTGGTGACCTGGGTTTAACTTGTGCCCCGGTACTTACTATATTCTCAGGCAACTCTTAGCGAACACAGTCACCAGCCCAACCTCCCCTGCCCTAAATGTGTATGCTCCACAGGGAACTGGAACTGTCACATGTACTTAAATGTATGTATGTGTATCTAGGAATATGGGTGTATATGTATGTATAACTGTGTGAATACATGAATATGTATGTATGGGTATGTACACATTTGCATGCATATTGCTTTCACACATATCTCTAAATAGAAAGTACATTGCTATATCCTCTCTCAAATCAATTGGACAGTTTTTACCTGGAAATGACCCGTGAGGAATCCTGTGCTCACCTTTCAATTGACCAAAGTTCTGGAACTAATTAAGTATTTGTTTGGTTAAAACCTGAAGTAGCACAGAGTTTACGGACAACTCAATCTCTCTTGTTGATGGGGTCAGGCCACTGTCCTTTGCAACAGATGATGTAATGCAGTGCCTTTGAAATTCACAATAAACCTTTGCCCAGCTCTCCCTGAAAATGACTTGTGATTCAGTTTTTATCGATCTCCTAAGCTCTGCCTATCCAACATGGCCATGCTACACGCAAGTCATGTGACACTTCAGTCACCACTCAGTTGGCCAGCTCGTGTCCCCATTTTCCTTGTACTGCTTGCCAATACATCAATTGCCCGGTTCTGGACACACACCCCACCCCCCCCCCCCGCCCCCTCCCCCACCTTCTTCCTGGCACATGTTGCCACAACATCATAAACAAATCTAACTGGCAGTCTTAGGAATAATCACCAGATTTAACATGAGATTGATATATGTTAAATCTAATGCACTAAACTTTGGATAGTACCCTCTTGATTTTTTGATTTTTTTTTGGGGTGTGCGTTCGCTTATTTATCTATTCCCCAAGGCGGTGTGCGTTGCAATGTGGTTTTTATTTTGCGCCTGTCGGCCAAGTGCATCCGACTTCAGCATGCATTTCTATGTAATGGTCTGCTTCCTCCTGCATTTTCTAAGGGTTTGCTTCCCCGGGGTAACAGCCGGTGCTGTGATGGGGATTGAACCCAGCACCTTTGGTTGTGAGCCGTGTCACTTTACCAATAGCCCACACCGTCCCCTAACCTCTTGATAACAGGGAAAGTAATTCTGACCATCCAACTTTCTCACAACTTGATTTTCACACAATGAAAATTCAGGACAGCATTGTTAGAATTGTCTGATGCCCCTAACCTCTGTCTGGACCCCCCATGTAATGTAATTGTCTCATGCCCCTAACCTCTGTATGGACCCCCCATGTAAGGTAATTGTCTGATGTCCCTAACCTCTGTCTGGACCCCCCATGTAATGTAATTGTCTCATGCCCCTAACCTCTGTCTGGACCCCCCCATGTAATGTAATTGTCTGATGCCCCTAATCTCTGTCTGGACCCCCCATGTAATGTAATTGTCTGATGCCCCTAATCTCTGTCTGGACCCCCCATGTAATGTAATTGTCTGATGCACCTAACCTCTGTCTGGACCCCTCATGTAATGTAATTGTCTGATTCCCCTAACCTCTGTCTGGACCCCCCATGTAAATGTAATTGTCTGAAGCCCCTAACCTCTGTATGGACCCCCCATGTAATGTAATTGTCTGATGCCCCTAACCTCTGTCTGGACCCCCCCCCCCCCTCCCCCATGTAAATGTAATTGTCTTAGGCCCCTAACCTCTGTCTGGACCCCCCATGTAATGTCAATATTTCTTCCTGACCTCCTTGTTTACTACCAAGCTACAATGAGCTTCCAATTTTGAAGTTACCATTAGCTCTCAGTGGCCAAGTTAGAAGTTGATTGTGGATCATGATCGAGATCCCTGATTTCTTGAATCCTCAATCACAACATTGTCACATAACTGATATTGTCACATACCTGACACTGATCTGTCACAGAAACGCTCTATGGATTACAGGCAAAGAAAGGTTAACCAAAGTTGCTGGCAATAAATAGAAATGTACTTCTGAAGTCAAGGATAACACTCAGAGAAAATCAAAGATCTCACCAGTGGCTCATACATACAGAGAATATCTCCATCCATCCCATAACCTGATTCAAATACTTTGGCTTTTGCTTGTCTCCACCCTCATTGGAGGACGCTCCACTAAAAGAAGACTAAAACAAACATCATTTTCATATCACCCCCACCCATTATAACCCCTCCATCCATCTCCTCACCCCCACCCCTTCCCCAGTCCATTTCCTCAAATTCTAATAGTGTGTGATGACTACAGAAGAATTTTTAGAGGAATACCATTTCAAATTGATGTCACCATTCACCTCACACAATGTAATGCCCACCATCTCATGAAAGATTTTCACTTCAGACAAAGATTTTCACTTCACACAAAGATTTTCACTTCACACGTAGATTTTCACTGCACATCACACAAAGATTTTCACTTCACATCACACAAAGATTTTCACTTCACATCACACAAAGATTTCTTTGTTATTTATTACCATAATTATGTGCACTAAAGAATTTTGCCCCAAAAACCTTTTTTTTTTTCAAACCCAACTTTGTAGGATATATCAAATCAATTATTGCAGACCTAGGATCTTCCTTAAGACTGAGTTAAAAGTTACAACATCTAATACTTGACGTTAAGACTTCTACATAGCAAACACTAAAACGCCCATTAAACATAAAACAAGATATTCATTTATTACAATAAGTATTTGTTACAACATGATAAAAAATAACCTAAGTTACTAAACAAATCTGAATCTTTGCTAACGCAGGGAATGTTAGCATGAGCTGCATGGAATCCCTGGAACTATCAAACCCAGTTCGATAGTGTATCCTTATATACATGAAACTCTATACAAATCATGTTCTAACTACTATCTTGTATGTAATCTCGCGTGCCCTCTGGCAGCTGGGGCTGATGTTGAGTTTAGAGGTCGTCAGTTCTATGTTGTGTAATAATAGCTTTTTCCTACGTTCGTACGTGTGCTCCCTGAGGAGTCTTAAGGTACATCTCACTTTTGCTCAGGGAGTTATGGCCAACTCGTCTGACCTGATTGCGTACAATTGGTTGATCAATACCTCAGCAGCACCTCAATAACTGATGTCTGCTGAACTGCCACGGACTTTATACCCTCAGTTTATCTCTCAAGATCAACAGATCATCCGTGCTGACGACTGCGAAAGATACAGATACATTCTCTCAATTCTCATGTTGCCTACAAGGAGTCCATCATTTGCACCCGTGAGCAAAGGTGCAATGTTCTAGATGTATGATGGGATAAACTCCTGTAAGCTATGTCTCTCAAATAATCCTGAGTATCTAATGTCCACCCTCTTTTAAAGACCCATTTTATCCCCACTAAACCAAGATGGCGACCAAGTGTTCCTTCCCATCAGACTGGTCATCCATCAATCTAATCTTGACTACTCCCTATTCCCATCATGTATAACATTGGCTCATAAGTTTACCTGTCATACTGTCATTCCTTATGTGACCACCTGGCGTGCCATTACTTGTCGCTCAAAAAGCAAAAGGAAGTCTAAAGACACAACCCCCCCAAACTCAGACAAACCTGTCCTAACCACTAGTAAACAACGCTGCCTTTCATTCATGATTTCAACTCAATTTGATAATGGCGTTGTGTTGACACCAGTTTTCCCTAACTTCGCCAATGACCTTCTCAGCTCAATTTTTGACTCCAGAGAATAAACTTATGTTTGACCTAATCGGTGGACCTGTTACCTACTAATCCCTGACACATAACACTGTTACACAATGACATGAATGGATGAAACTTACTCTTTCATTTCACAGTATTTGCATGTTTATTTATTGGAAACTCACTGGGCCAAGTCAAAGAAGCACATCTTTGTCAGAACACTATTGGGGTCCTAGATATTCCATTCACTGCCTCCACCAGCACCACTACCAGCACCACCACAACCACCACCAGCACCACTACCACCACCACTGCCACTACCACCACCACTGCCACTACCACCACCACTACGACCACCAGCACTACCACCACGACCACTACCATCAGCACCACTAATAGCACCACCACTACCACCACCACAACTATAGCACTACCACCACCACAACTACCAGCACCACCACCACTAGCATCACTATCACCACCACATCTACAGCACCACCACCAATACTACCACCACCACTAACACCCCCACTCTATCACCACTACCAGCACTACCAGCACTAACACCACCACTACTACCAGCACCACCATCACCACTACCACCACTACCAGCATCACCACTACCACCACTAACACCACCAACCATCACCACCACTACTACCAGCACCACAACTACCACCAGCACCGCTGCCAGAACTACCACCACTATTAGCACCACCACCACTACAACTACCACTACCAGCACTATAACCACTACCAGTACCACCACCACCACCACTACTACTACTACCACTACTACCAGCACTACCACTACCACCACCACCACCACTACTACCAGCACTATCACTACCAGCACTACCACCACCACCACCACTACTACCAGCACTATCACTACCAGCACTACCACCACCACCACCACTACTACCAGCACTATTACCACCACCACTACTACTACCACCACTACTACTACCAGTACCACTACCACCACCACTACTACCAGTACCACCACCACCACCACTACTACTACCACCACTACTACTACCACCACTACTACCACTACCACCACCACTACTACTACTACCACCACCACTACTACCAGCACTACCACTACCAGCACTACCACCACCACCACCACTACTACCATCACTATCACTACCAGCACTACCACCACCACCACCACCACTACTACTACCACCATCACTACTACTACCACCACCACTACTACCATCATCACTACCACCACCACTACTACCATCATCACTACCACCACCACTACTACCACCACCATTACCACCAGCATCACTACTAGCATGAAGGTTGCCTTCAAGGCTAGTTAGAAAAGAATATCAGATACTTCTGCAACACCCAACTTAGGAATTTACCGCAGAAAGTCAAATTGATATCCCCATTGGCCTGAACCTTTTGTAGCTCTGTTGTAGCCTGCCCTCATCTACAGGATACATAATGCTGGTCTGTCACACTTGTTGTAGCCTGCCCTCATCTACAGGATACATAATGCTGGTCTGTCACACTTGTTGTAGCCTGCCCTCATCTACAGGATACATAATGCTGGTCTGTCACACTTGTAGCCTGCCCTCATCTACAGGATACATAATGCTGGTCTGTCACACTTGTTGTAGCCTGCCCTCATCTACAGGATACATAATGCTGGTCTGTCACACTTGTTGTAGCCTGCCCTCATCTACAGGATATATAATGCTGGTCTGTCACACTTGTTGGAGCCTGCCCTCATCTACAGGATACATAATGCTGGTCTGTCACACTTGTTGGAGCCTGCCCTCATCTACAGGATACATAATGCTAGGCTGTCACACTTGTTGTAGCCTGCCCTCATCTACAGGATACATAATGCTGGTCTGTCACACTTGTTGTAGCCTGCCCTCATCTACAGGATACATAATGCTGGTCTGTCACACTTGTTGGAGCCTGCCCTCATCTACAGGATACATAATGCTGGTCTGTCACACTTGTTGGAGCCTGCCCTCATCTACAGGATACATAATGCTGGTCTGTCACACTTGTTGGAGCCTGCCCTCATCTACAGGATACATAATGCTGGTCTGTCACACTTGTTGGAGCCTGCCCTCATCTACAGGATACATAATGCTGGTCTGTCACACTTGTTGGAGCCTGCCCTCATCTACAGGATACATAATGCTGGTCTGTCACACTTGTTGGAGCCTGCCCTCATCTACAGGATACATAATGCTGGTCTGTCACACTTGTTGGAGCCTGCCCTCATCTACAGGATACATAATGCTGGTCTGTCACACTTGTTGGAGCCTGCCCTCATCTGCTCTACAGGATACATAATGCTAGGCTGTCACACTTATTGGAGCCTGCACTTTTCTATCTCTGTTACTTTTGTAAACTGCTTCTGCCTATGGGTCATGTGTTTCCTAACTTCTTCTACTGTCATCCTGCCACTCTCACTTTCAACATTGGATAACTTAATTCTATTAAGTAAGGTGTTTGACAAAAGATGCTGTTCACTTTCTGTACTCATGATTTATTGCCTGGACTATTCTTTCTTTACTCTTAAGTTACTCTTACATTTTTTATCTAATGTTATTTTACTGGGCTTATGAACCTAACATTGAGGACACCCACAGCGGAGTGTTGTACATTGTATGTGAATTTTGTACATTGTATGTGAATGTTGTACATTGTATGTGAATGTTGTACTTTGTATGTGAATGTTGTACATTGTATGTGAATGTTGTACATTGTATGTGAATGTTGTACTTTGTATGTGAATGTTGTACATTGTATGTGAATGTTGTACATTGTATGTGAATGTTGTACATTGTATGTGAATGTTGTACATTGTATGTGAATGTTGTACATTGTATGTGAATGTTGTACATTGTATGTGAATATTGTACATTGTATGTGAATGTTGTACATTGTATGTGAATGTTGTACATTGTATGTGAATGTTGTACATTGTATGTGCATGTTGTACATTGTATGTGAATGTTGTACATTGTATGTGAATGTTGTACATTGTATGTGAATGTTGTACATTGTATGTGAATGTTGTACATTGTATGTGAATGTTGTGTCCTGCCAGTGACTAATCCCAATTCTTGTTTCTTAGACCTGCCAGCCTGTGGTGATCTACCAGGTCCAGGAGCAAGAACTGAGGGACAACCGATATGGCTCAGCAAGATCAGTATCATATCAGCTATCTCGCTTCCTCCTGAGCCCACAGAAAATTCACCTGACAACCAGGCAAGTATTTCTTACCCAACTATTCCAAATGTATAGGAGATGTCATGTTGTAGCAAAACATGGTTAAACCTGGTATGTCATGTTGTAACAGAACATGATTAAACCTGGTATGTCATGTTGTAACCAGAACATGATTAATCCTGGTATGTCATGTTGTAACCAGAACATGATTAAACCTGGTATGTTGTAACAGAACATGATTAAACCTGGTATGTCATGTTGTAACAGAACATGATTAAACCTGGTATGTTGTAACCAGAACATGATTAAACCTAGTATATTGTAACCAGAACATGATTAAACCTGGGATTTTGTAACCAGAACATGATTAAACCTGGTATGTTGTAACCAGAACATGATTAAACCTGGGATGTTGTAACAGAACATGATTAAACCTGGTATGTCATGTTGTAACAGAACATGATTAAACCCAGGATGTTGTAACAGAACATGATTAAACCTGGGATGTTTTAACAGAACATGATTAAACCTGGTATGTCATGTTGTAACAGAACATGATTAAACCTGGGATGTTGTCACCAGGACATGATTAAACCTGGTATGTTGTAACCAGAACATGATTAAACCTGGTATGTCATGTTGTAACAGAACATGATTAAACCTGGTATGTTGTAACAGAACATGATTAAACCTGGTATATTGTAACCAGAACATGATTAAACCTGGGATGTTGTAACAGAACATGATTAAACTGGTATGTTGTAACCAGAACATGATTAAACCTGGGATGTTGTAACCAGAATATGATTAAACCTGGGATGTCATATTGTAACCAGAACATGATTAAACCTGGGATGTTGTAACCAGAATATGATTAAACCTGGGATGTCATGTTGTAACCAGAACATGATTAAACAGTTCCCTGTGAGCATGGGCATTTAGAGCAGAAGTAATTGGGGCTGGCTACTGTACTATCTGAGAGTAAAAAATTGCTGAAGTAGTAGTTAGTAGCCAGGTCAATCCAGTTCCAAAACAACACCCGTGTTGACACTAATTCGTTAATATTTAATACAAGTGGAATCTTATCTGGCTTGGGGGTAGGTGATAGACCTAATAATTCCTAGTATCGGACTGGTACCAGCCATAGTGTTGAGGGTAGATAGATTGACTTGACAAGGAGTCACGTGTCAGGCTGTTAAATTTGGAGTGACAGTGACATGTACAGATTTCAGTCAATAGGACTTTAGATGGGAGGGACCAAATGAGATGGATGGATGACCAGCTGGGAGGACCATTCTTCTTCTTCTTCTTCTTCGTACGCAGTCAGACAGTAACCATTATTTTTTCTAAAAAGGCAGCGGTCATCCTGAGGCTGTCGACACTGCCATAGAGCTTGTCTAGTTTGCCACCGGTGATGGCCACATTTGCTCTCTCTGATCCTCGTATGTCGGGCAGTTTTGCAGCAAATGCTCAGCGGTCATTTTCCCAGTACCACACGGGCATTCGTCGGTGCCACCTATCTTCAATTTGTTGAATAGGTGGTACCTCAGTCTATTGTGGCCAGTACGAAGTCTGAAGACCACGACCTGCTCTCTTCTGTTCAACTGGTAATAGGCATCGTTTTTGGTGTAGCCAGTATGTTCTGTTTCCCATTTGGTCATGTATCTAGCTCTAATAAGCCGTTTTGACTCTTCGTATGTCATACTAGTATCTGGTTGTGGTAGTTTTGCACCTTCTTTTGCCAGTCTGTCTGCCTCCTCGTTGCCTTGGATGTTGCAGTGAGATGGAACCCACTGCACCACTACCCTTTTTGGTGTGGACTGCTGGCATAGTTGACAGAGTACTGCTCTTAAATCATTAAGTTCAGTATTTTTCTGGCTTTTTAGTGCCGTGACTACGGCCAGGGCATCTGTAAGCAGGAATATGTCCTTTTACCTGTCACCATTTCTTCCACTGCCGCCCTCAGTGCCTCTGCCTCTGCTCTGAAATTGCTTGTGTATTTTCCAGTAGCGAATGACAGTGTTATTTGTCTGCCATTTGGTAGGTTCAGAAATGCTCCTGCCCCTCCGTTCTGTGTTGTATTTGTTACGGAACCGTCGGTGTATGCATGGGTCCAGTCCATGCTTGGGTAGTTTTCCGTAATGAAACTCAGGGTAGTATCTCTTCTTTCTTTTTCAGACTGGCAGTTTTTGTTTCTAATACCTGATATATTTTCTACCACCTCTGGAAATATATGCTGCCTCCAGGTAGGTTTTCGTACAGTAGGGATGGGCTTTGGTGTTAGTGCATTCATTGGGTTTTCGTGCATCTTTGCTTTGGCTATTTCTGCAAAGTTTCTTCGCTTTAGTTTCCCATTTCCGAAATTGTTTAGTCTCTGGTGCATTTGATGGTCAGTCAGTCTTCTGAGTTTCTCTGATTGCAGATGGGCTCTGCAGTCTCTTCTGTCGGTCATGGATTGCAGTTTTGTAATCTTTTCAAGTTCTACAATTGGCGTTGACTTCATGCCTCCTGTTATAACTCTCATGGCTTGGTTTTGGAGTTTGCTAATTTTATCGAAGTTCGCCTTTGCTGCTGTTGTCCATGCCGCAATGCCATACTCGAGAACTGGTCTCACTCTTCCAGTGTACAGTTTCTTTAGTATACTTTCGTCTGCTCCCCAGCTTGTGCCAGCAAGTTTCCTCATGATTGCCATTCTTTCTCTGGCTCTCATTCGGTTTCTCTCGATCTGACTTTTCCATGTCATGCGCCGATCAAATGTGACTCCCAGGTAGTTTGGGTTGTCGTTTGGCTACAGGTATTTGCCGTTTAGACTTAATTTGGTGTTTTGGGGTTTGATTGATAGCGGGAGGACCATTCGAATTAACTATCTTGCTATCTCATGGTCCTCTTCTCTGGTGATGTATCTGGCCTCTGATAGTCTGCAGCTTCTGTCCGTCTGGTCTCCGCTGTAGAATGACAGGTTTCCCACACAAGCTTTGTGAGCGTGCTCCCTTGGGAGTTTATGGTACACCACTTTTGAGTCAGACTTGGGAATATGATCCCAGGTGTTTATGGTACAACTTACTGACTCTGACTTCGGGATTGGATTCCTGTTTCACTTACTGTTATTTCCAGCAGGCTCTAGGGCCCAGTGCTTGGGAAATCTAGTTACATTCTGACTCCAACTGAATCAGATTAGTTTTTTTGTTGTTTCCATCATCCACAAGTACGAGACCTGTGGAATCCACAACTGTGTGTCACCAACTGAATCTGACCAGTTTGTTCTCCTTTCCAGCAGGTCTAGGTACGGAACCTGTGGGATCCACAGCTGCATTTCTATCAGTTTACCGATTCTCTCTCAGTTGCTGGGATTGGTTCACTGTCCCTTCCATCAGACAATATCGTGCAATGAAACTCACACTGCCCCCCCCTCCATGCTCCTCCCTACCAACATGGCCACCGGTGACTTGTGTCCCACCCCATTGACCAGCCAGTAGCTCATGTTACTGCTCAGCCTGCACCTCCTGCCAGGTTCCCCTATCTGGAGCATCTACTAACTCACTGGGCTATCTTGTCACCCCTACCAATCACACTGTGACAGCCTGTTACCAAATCATTCGTAGATCAAATCCCCTGCTAATCTATTTGTGCCATTCTGGACACTGCCGTCTTGGAGGAGCTAAATTTCATACCAAATATTTCTGTGTCCTCTAGCCATTACAATATTGATGATACACTAACGTTTCATCCATCCTTGACTTGCCTCTACCAAATCTTTAGCATTATCGCCCTGGACTGTGATAATACTTAAAATTATTCTGACCATTTCCCGTGCTCTGACAGTATAAATTTCAAGTCGGCTTTGTTAGAATTGGCCGATGTTCTAAACCCTGTCACACCTGTGCTAAAATTTGCTTCCATTGTCTAAGCTACCATTAGCCCTCTGTAGTCAGGTTAGAAGTTATATCTCCCATGTTTCATACAAGACATTTCATACATACCTGACACTAACACTATCACAGTAGTCCAACATGATACTGCAATAATAGTTTAGATAAGGATATTATCTGGTTAAAATAGATATATCTCTGTCTTTTGCTCTAGGCTCATAGAAAACTTCAAGACATCAGGGTCAAATATGCAGCTACGTCTCATCGTGACCAACCCAACTAAACTGAAAGTGACAGGTTTCAGGATTCTGGTAGGTTTGGCAAGAGTAGTAACAATAGTTGTGTGAATAGGTTGTGGCTATCTAGGTTATAAAAGTAACAATAGTTGTATAAATAGTTGTAAAATTGTGGTTAGCTTGGTATATTGTGACAGACCTACGCACCTACCCAATTCTATAGTGAGAATAATAATAATATAGTAGGAAAAATAATAAAGTTTTGCTTGAACATTTTTGTGGGAGTACCTTTTTTAGTAGCAATTGTGCTTTACCCACAAGACGTCAGGCTAAGATCAAAGATTTTGAGTAACTGGACCAAGGTCAGAATAAAATTAGCAATCATTTTAATTTATCTAAGATACATTGCATGATAAATGCGTGTTAGGAGCCAGCACCGAAATCCTGATCACGTATGTTTCATCTTAGAAAGACAATGAATGACCTAGGTCTCAAAAGCCAAACTTCGATTGAATGGCCAATAGGCTACGCTTAACACATGATTGAAAGCGAGGCATTGGTCATGTGAGACAGAGAGAAAGAGGCTATTAAACTAGGGAGTAGTGTGTGGTCAGGCAATATAATTGAGTGGGAGAAAAGTGAGATAGACCAGTTGGGCTTCAACGAGAAAGACAAGACAAGAAGTCAATGCTCCTGGTACAGATCTTCGGTTAATATCCTTCTTTGTTTTAATTGATCTGTACAACCAGATAATAAGATTCCCAGAAGTTCAGAGGTAAGACAAAAGATTCCCAGAGGGAAGACAAAAGATTCCCAGAAGTTCAGAGGGAAGACAAAAGATTCCGAGCAGTTCAGAGGGAAGACAAAAGATTCCCAGAAGATTTTGTGAGATAGAATCGCTGGTCGCTGTCAGTGTATGTTAGTTTTGTGAGAGAGAATCATTGGTCGCTGTCAGTGTATGTTAAAGTTGAACATTTTGTTTACCCAAAGTTGCTGCGTTATCTGAAGCTGTATGTCCGAGACAAGATGGCCGATAAGGTGTTAGATAACATGGAATACAACAAGGATGTCTGTCACATAGCTCCAGAGAGTGGGCCTCATGTTGTGTACAGCCGAGAGGGAGACCTCACTAGCGTGGATATGTACAGGTACATTATTCAGTCACACCTGTCTTCAACATTTCTACGATTTCTCTGTCACATAAGGTCACAGACAGTCATATGGTATCACAGACAGTCATATGGTATCACAGACAGTCACATGAAGTCATAAACAGTCATGTTAGGTCACAGACAGTCACATCAGGTCAAAGACAGTCACATGCTATCACATATCATGACATGAGGTCATAGACAGTCATATGAGGTCTTAGACAGTCACTTGAGGTCACACACAGTCCCATGAGGTCAAATGAAGTCACTGACAGTCAGAGAAATTTACATGAGGTCATAGACAGTCACATAAAGTCACAGACAGTCACATGATATCACAGACAGTCATATGATGTCACAGACAGTCACATGAGATGACATACAGTCACAAACAGTCTCATGTGGTAACAGACAGTCACATGAGATCACAGACAGTCACATGTGGTAACAGACAGTCACATGATGTCGCAGGCAGTCACAAGAGGTCACAGACAGTCACATAAGGTCATAGACAGTCACATGAGGTCACAGACAGTCACCTGATGTCACATGTCTCTGTCACATGAGTCACATACATATGTGATGGAGACATCTAGTGGTAAAAGTCTGATATTCTTGGTTACATGTGACGAAGACATCTAGTGGTAAAAGTCTGATACTCTTGGTTACATGTGACGAAGACATCTAGTTGTAAAAGTCAGATACGCTTGGTTACGTGTGACAGAGCTCTATAATTTTTTCAGATAGCTATTAGTGTTGAGAATTAATTTGTGTAAAAATAACATGATTATAATTGTAGTTAACTGTAGCGTAGGTATTTTCAAATATAGTGTTCTGGTTGGAACAATTAGTTAGTGACTTGACTTAAATATCATGGTATAGTGAGCGGTAGTAACTGTCTGTACTGTAAACTGTTGTGTGTAGGCCTAGTATTTTGTGGAAGTTGTTGTAAGGTAAATACTAACGACATTTGATTTTTTGGTATTTACTAGAACAAATATATATTGTATTAGGTATTAGTATAACTTATTGGCTAGGAAGTGCAACGGTAAAAAATAGCATAATTGGTATGGCTGTATGGTTAACATCTCCCATATATGCTCTCTTGTAACCGTATTTTTTTGTCTCGTGCTCTTTTTCTTGCAGTATATCTTGAGTCTGATGTGCTCTAATTCTTCTATGGCTGTAGTAACCTCTAGTGTTGTACAATTACATCTTTATATATATACCTATTTAACATTTATGCACAGTGCATAAGGAGAAACGTTAGAAAGAATGAGAATATAGAAAGTTACTCTCCCTTTACAATCGGCGGATACAAGATCCCAGAGCTAAGATATGCAGATGATACTGTGATACTATTAAACAGTACAGAGGGGTTAGGTCATAAGCAGATGTAGCAAAGATTTAAACCCCTTTGTAAACAAAAACAAAACAAAGATAATGACCACCGACAAAACAAAAAGTCTAACATAAATACAAATTTGGGGGTGTAGAAATAGAACCGGTAACAACCTTCAAGTATATGGGCTTCAGAATTGATAACAATGGCGACTGCTCAAAGGAAATAGAAGCAGAATAACAATGTTAATACAAAGGCTACACAACCTGAGGAATCTATGGCAGAATACCAGATGCTACACAACCTGAGGAATCTATGGCAGGATACCAGAGGCTACACAACCTGAGGAATCTATGGCAGAATACCAAAGGCTACACAACCTGAGGAATCTATGGCAGAATACCAGCAAACCACAAAAGTAAACATTATCTACCATCGCATCATCTACCATAGCATCATCTACCATAGCATCATCTACCATAGCGCATCATCTACCATAGCATCATCTACCATAGCATCATCTACCATAGCATAATTTACCATAGCATCATCTACCATAGCATCATCTACCATAGCATCATCTACCATAGCATCATCTTCCATAGCGCATCATCTACCATAGCATCATCTACCATAGCATCATCTACCATAGCATCATCTACGATAGCGCATCATCTACCATAGCATCATCTACCATAGCGCATCATCTACCATAGCGCATCATCTACCATAGCATAATTTACCATAGCATAATTTACCATAGCATAATTTACCATAGCATAATTTACCATAGCATCATCTACCATAGCATAATTTACCATAGCATCATCTACCATAGCATCATCTACCATAGCATCATCTACCATAGCATCATCTACCATAGCATCATCTACCATAGCGCATCATCTACCATAGCATCATCTACCATAGCATCATCTACCATAGCATCATCTACCATAGCATAATTTACCATAGCATCATCTACCATAGCATCATCTACCATAGCATCATCTACCATAGCATAATTTACCATAGCATCATCTACCATAGCATAATTTACCATAGCATCATCTACCATAGCATCATCTACCATAGCATCATCTACCATAGCATCATCTACCATAGCGCATCATCTACCATAGCATCATCTACCATAGCGCATCATCTACCATAGCATCATCTACCATAGCATAATTTACCATAGCATCATCTACCATAGCATCATCTACCATAGCATCATCTACCATAGCATAATTTACCATAGCATCATCTACCATAGCATAATTTACCATAGCATCATCTACCATAGCATCATCTACCATAGCATTATCTACCATAGCATCATCTACCATAGCATCATCTACCATAGCATCATCTATCATAGCATCATCTACCATAGCATCATCTACCATAGCATCATCTACCATAGCATCAATCATACACGACATGGAAGTCGCTAAACAGACTTCGAACTGGTGTATCACGGTGCAAGAGGAATATGAAACGATGTGGATACACAGATGATGACACGTGACTGGCGCAATACAGGACCTAGAAGTAAACATAAACATGCAAACATTCGACTACTCTAAGGCTGTGGATGTTAAAAAGATTAAAGTGGCTTTTGTTAAGTGCATAACGGACAATTTTTTAATTCAACATGTAGAAGCAGCCACCAGAGGCAAAAAACACTCAACATAGTTTTTAATACAGAGGAAAATATGATTGAAAACGTTACCGTTGTGGAACTGTTTGGCTCAAGTGACCATCAAATCATCCGTTGGGATCTTATTGCAGGGAAAGAAGTAAACATAAACACGTGAACATATGACTACTCTAAGGCAGATGTTAAGAAGATTAAAGAACCAGTGAGCCACATAATCTGGAAAGATATTGTCATAGGAACAGATGTTGAACAAGAGTGGGAGAGTTTTAAAATAGTTCTAGAAACGCTAAAAGAGGAATGTGTTCCATGTAGGGAGGTAAACCCCAAGTGTAAAAAGTGGATAACTAGATTAATAGTTAAATGTAGAAGAGCTAAACATAAAGCATGGAAAAAAATATATAGAGGCAGGTAAATCAAATGAAACATATTTTAAATATTTGGACAAGCAGAACATAGCTCAGAAAGTGAATGAAACAGCAAAAATAGACTCGAAAATAAACTTTCTCAGAGGATGAAGACTGATAGTAAAAGCTTCTTTTTTTATGTTAGAAATAAACAATGAACGAAAGACAAAGTAGGCCCTCTCATAGACAGTACAGGGAAAATAATAAGTGAGAATAGGGAGGCAGCTAATCTACTCAATCAGTACTTTGGCACAGTCTACACAAAAGAGAACTGCTCCAAGATCCCAGAGCCTATAGATATTTTCCAAAGAGACATGGATACAGCGGGATTAAGATCAATCTGTATTACAGAGGAAATGGTTTTTTAAAACTTGGAGGGGTTGAAAGTGGATAAGATATTCTTAGCACCACTGCGACGGGAGGCAACGATATGGTTGGGACCTGGGGCTCGCGTCTCAGCCCGACCTGGTCGAGCCACAGAAAGAGGTCTCTACCGTCTCGCCGATCAAAGCGGGCGTGGAGGTGTGAAATCACTTGTAGACGACTTAGTTTTCAGTCGGGGTGTCGCAAGCAGTAGAGCAGCCACCTCACTGCGAATTGTTGAGACTCAGCCCTCGATCATGAGATATGTTCACACACCAGGCGAACAACATCTCCGTGCCATGACCAGGCTTGTCTCTTGGCAAAATGCACTCTTACCTCGTCCTTTACTTTGTCTCCTATCAGTCATCCCAATGGACACATAAGAGATGCAGGCCAGCGGACATTGCACATCTGCCACTTTGTGACAACCTCTCAGGTGGCGGGGAATGCTAGGCGTACCATCACCGCAGAAGAGCCGAGAATACTAAAGGGGAGCAAGGAGATACCCCCACTCACATGTATATGGTACATTTCTGGCAGGACGTGACGATCCTGGGACACAGACACACTGGACTGCCTCTCTACTGGGATACTTGAAAAACTAGTGCATAAGTCCATCATATCATCATCACACCCTTTCGACACGAGTGGGGAAGACTCGATAGTCCCGCAAGACAACTTTCCTAAGAGAGACAACTCTGACCTCAAACAACTGCTGCCTTGCAGATGGGCTGGGGACAGCCAAAGGCTAAGGAGGGCATCCTTACAGAAACGCCTGTTGAAATCGGATGCACTGGGCCATAAGCTTAACGAAACAGTGTAAATCGCTGTATGATGACGTCATAACTTAAAAGAAGAAAGTATGGTGCTTATCCTGTGGAGTCCCGTCAGGCAGCGAGAGTGCCGTTCCCCACGCCTCGAAGGGTCCCATCTGATGCTACTGGTGGTCACCCACCCATGTGCTGTGGAGTCAAGGCACAAGGAGATGGGGCAAGAGCTATTGACCAAAAACTCAAGACCCTTAAAATACTACAGTGGAACGCGGAGGGAGTCCTTAACAAAAAGATTTCCCTAACAAATCACCTGTACGAAGGTAAGATAGACGTGGCATGTATCCAAGAAACGCACCTCAACAAAAACCACAGATTCTCAATCAGAGGATACCAGACCTTCAGTCTTGACAGAGAAGGTCACAAAGGAGGGGTTCTGATACTGACACAAAACTGCATACCAAGTAGCGCAGTATCTGTAAATCACACGGGACAAGCAGAAATTGTAGGAGTCGACATAATGACACAGGAAACGAAAACCCGTATATTCAACCTGTATGGCCCACCCAACAAAGACCTGTCGCTCTCCAGCTGCCTAGTGTTTGGAGACCAACAGTCACTCGGAGAGATGGGGATATTCAAATATAGACAGCAGAGGTGATGAAGTGGATGACTGGGAGATAGACACAAATCTCTATCTTATCAATAGGCCGGACGACAGCCATAGCTTCTATTCTAGAACATGGCATACCACTTCCACTCCAGACTTGGCCTTCTCCACGGGGGATATTCACCACAGAATAGATCGTCAGGTGCTCGACCAATTGGCGGGTAGCAACCACGGCCCAATTAGGCTAGAAATTGATATGGAAGTAGGCCCCCAGGAAATAAAACCGCTGCCACGTTGGAACTATAGACGAGCCGACTGGGACAGATTTGCAATGCTGACAGATGGACTGTGTGAAACTATCAACACACGAAATAACAATATGAAACCTATGGTGGAAAGCCTAAGCAAAGCAATACTGCAAGCAGCCACCGAAACCATCCCAAGAGGGGCAAGGAAAAACTACAAGCCATATTGGAATCATGAACTGCAGAAAGCAGAGGATGAAGTCTCAAATGCTAGGGACATCGCAGAGATAAAGTAATCTATGGAAGCAAATATCACCCTCAAGGCCATCACTGCGAAATACAAAAGAACACTGAACCAAATAGTAAGAGACAGTTGGAAAAACAAAACAGAAAGCCTCAATCTAGATAAAGAAGGGAACAAACTATGGAATCTAGTCAGAGCCATGAACGACGAAACACCATCAAATAAACAAATTTACATCAAGCAGGGTGACAACATGCTTACCAGAAAAAAAGCAGCAAACGCCTTTATAGAACATTATGCCAGAGCAAACCACATTGATGTCCCTACAGACAGGCATACAGATATTAGTGAAGAACAAAAGAGCCATGACAACATCAAGATGGCACCAGAGAGCACATGATGGCAAAACTAACAATGAACGAAATGGATGAGGCCATGAGAACTCTAAAGAAAAAGAAATCGCCCGGAAAAGATGGGGTAACAAATGAAATGCTGATGGGCTTGGGCCAAACAGCAAAGAGGAAGTTACTATCAGTCCTGAACCAAAGCTGGAAAAGGGGAATTTTACTGCAGTCGTGGAAAGATGCTGTACTTATACCAGTACCAAAGAAAGAAAAAGATAGAACAGATCCAAATGGATACAGGCCTATCAGTCTACTGAGCTGTGTAGGAAAACTGATGGAGCGTATGATAAACACCAGACTGATATGGCACCTGGAAGCAAAATACATACTAATTCCACAGCAAGCAAGTTTTAGACAGCACAGATCCACTGAGGACCAGATCACTCCCATAGCCCAGGAAATAGAGGATGCTTAACAGGAGAAAAAGCACACAGTAGCGGTTTGGGTGGATTTAGAGAAGGCATTTGACAAGGTGTGGAAAGAGGGACTTCAAGTCAAGCTACGAAGAAGTGAAGTATGTGGGAAAATGTACAGATGGATTAGCCACTACCTCGAAAACAGAAGATCCAGAGTTCAAGTACAAGGGCAGATGACCAAAAAGGTGACACTGGAGCAAGGAGTACCCCCAATAAGGGGGGAGGGTACATAACGGAAAACTACCCTAGCATGGACTGGACCCATGCATACACCGACGGTTCTGTAACAAACACAACACAGAACGGAGGGGCAAAGGTATTCCTGAGCCTACCAAATGGTAGAAAAATAACACTGTCAGTGGCAACTGGAAAATACTCAAGCAATTTCAGAGCGGCGGCAAAGGCACTGAAGGCTGCAATAGAAGCAATGCTCACAGGCGAAAGCAATGAAAGCCAGATAGTCCTGTTCACAGATGCCCTGGCCGTGGTTACAGCACTCAAAAGCCAGAAAAATACTGAACTTAATGATTTAAGAGCAGTACTCTGTCAACTATGCCAGCAGTCCGCACCAAAAAGAGTAGTGGTACAGTGGATTCCATCCCACTGTAACATTCATGGCAATGAGGAGGCAGACAGACTGGCAAAAGAAGGTGCAAGACTACCACAACCAGATTCTAGTGTGACCTACGAAGAGTCCAAAAGGCTTATTAGGGCCAGATTCATGGCCAAATGGGAAACAGAACACACTGGCTACACAAAAAATGATGCCAGCTGAACAGAAGAGAGCAAGTTGTGGTCTTCAGACTCCGCACAGACCACAACAGACTGAGATACCATCTATTCAATAAATTGAAGATAGGTGGCACTGATAAATGCTCGTGTGGCACACGCAAAATGACCGCTGAACATCTGCTGCAAAATTGCCCAACATACTAGGACCAGAGAAAGCACATGGGGCCATCACCAGTGGCAACACTAGACAAGCTCTATGGTAGTGTCGACAGCCTCAGGATGACAGCTGCTTTCTTCAAACAAATTCAAGTTGACATCTGACAGCGTACGAAGAAGAAGAAGATGAAGAAAGTGGATAAATGTCCAGGTCAAGATGGTATTCATCCAAAATTGCTGTTTGAAATTAGAGACCAACTAGCAAAATCATTAGTTATATTATGTTCTTAATCAATTGTAAAAGGCATTGTTCCAGGGGATTGGAAAGATGCAGGAGGGATCCCTTATTCAAAAAGGGCAAAAAATCAGATCCAGGAAATTATAGACCGGTGAGTTTAACGAGCATAGTCTGCAAATTGTTAGAGTCAATAATCAAAGAAAACATTGTAATGCATTTAGACAAGTTTAATCTAATTATAAATAGTCAGCATGGGTTTACTAGAGGGAGATCGTGCTTAACAAATCTATTAGAATTCATGGAGGAGGTTACTAAAATCATAGAAAAGGGGAGCCAGTGGATGTTATTTATCTAGATTTTGCAAAGGCCTTTGAAAGAGTACCTCATTCATATTTCGAAAGTTAAAATCACATGGAATAGGTGGCGAAGTTGCCAAATGGATTAAAAATTGGTTTAACTGGAAGAAGGCAGAGAGTGGGCATAAATAAGGAGTACTCTGAGTGGTGTGAAGTAAAAAGTGGAGTGCCACAGGGCTCGATTTTGGTACCAATTTTGTTCTTGATATATATAAACGATTTTGAAACTGATATGGGATCCATGATTGCAAAATTTGCTGATGACACAAAACTATGCAGTAGTGTCTCATCTAAAGCAGAAGTAAATATATTGAGGTCGGATTTAGATAACATTCGAGAATGGTCTGCGAGCTGGAAAATGGAGTTTAATTTGTAGGACTTGACAAAAGCGCTCGTCTGTGACCAGTAACAATTTTTGCTTGACGAGCAACAACAAAATTTAATTTAAATCGCTAATTGCGTTTTGAATCGTTCCTATACAATGACTCGCAAAATTGTTATCGACATTACAGTTCGAATAGATCGTACAAAGCCACTCCATCAAGGTGAATACCGATATTACTCTTTGACTGAAGCGTAGTGTAACAGACCCTCTGCTTGCCCTGGCCACGATCTAACTTAGAACATTCTCACACTCATCCACATCATCATGACCATACTCAGTAAATGACATATCACACAGCAGGTGGCATATTTATTGTATCATACTCATATCATACAATGATAAATATCTTAAATATCTTAACTAAACATTCTACTAAAACGGGAATTGTAAGCATTAGCTATTGATGGAATTCCCAACTATCTAAAAACCCAGTTCTATTGCCTTGCAATTCCATCACACACACATCGCCTTAACTGCGTCTTCAACACACCTTATCAAATACTCTTCCTCACTGAAATCCCCTCAGGCGGGCGATCTCGACATACTCGTTCACAGTGTGTCCTTGCTTACAAACACACGTTCAGATTATCTATAAATGCAAAACTCACACACCTATTTGAGCGATCCTGTTCTATCACTAAACATTCGTCCAGCAGTCTACCAATCGCTCCTCTATCTAAGTCGGTGAGTTAAACATACGATCCACGTTCAGTCTCTCTCTCTCACTTTCCTCCATACAGCCTCTCTCTCTCCCTCACTCTCCATCTCTCCTCCAGCCTCCCGAGCTAAACTTTGTATCGAGTTATATATTCTCAAGCAAGGCCAGAGCTTGACCAATCGATCTCAGGTATGGTCATCTTCAATCCAATTGGACCGAAACACTTTGCACACCTGTCACTCCATTTCTCTCGCAGCAAGCCCCGCTGCCAATTTCGTCTGTCAATCAATCGCCCCCTACCAAAATCGGAAGGCCAGTGGTCAGTTTCTATCTGTCCACATTCCTTAACCCAACTCTGTTCTCCTTTGCTGAGACGGTGAGTGACCTTGACATGCATTCAGGTAGCTTTAGGCTTTAACATGTTCATGCATCCTAAACTCCCCTTGCTCCGGCGGGAACTGTTACAGTAGATCTGCCTGCTATTGACATGATTAAATAGCGATTCTCTCATAACATGATATTGATATCACAATTTGTACATCATCGTGACTGAAAGTAGAGTGTGTAGTTATCTTATTAAACAACGAAAATATAGAATTGCGAGTACCATTTTGTGCGTCTTGTCATATTCTTATATATTATCAAGATGCTGAGCTGTGCATGAGCTGAAGCGGTCAGCAGCCCATAGCTGACTGCTAGCATCAGGACCAGCGAACCAAAAGCTGCCAAGACCCTTCTACACCTCCACACGGTGATCCTGGATAACAGGCTTTAACAGAGCAAACTGGCTAAGGAGAATGGATTGAAGAGGAAAGGCTAACATGGTACCCAAATATACCTGCTGAAGTCGGATGTGTTGGACTGAACGGTGCAAATATTGCAGTCAAGCTGTAAACTACGACACAGGTCATTCCTTTCTCTGAACAACATCCTGCTACTTGCAAAGTCCTTTTCGGGGCTTGGTAGCAGGAGATTGAGAACGAACGAAGAAGAAGATATTCTTATATTGTTTGTAAGAGGTTCTCATCGATTACGACGGAAGAACGACAACAATATATTGTTTGTTCACGTGTTAAGGGTGAGGGGACTCAGTGGTCTCGAGGTGCCGTCTTGGGCGGCGGAGATCGCGGATTCGAATCAAGGTGGAGACCGGGATTTTTTTCACTTGGATCTTCTCGTAAAAATTTTGCTGAACTCTTGGTAGTGAAGATCAGACTCGCATGTAGTTTCGAGCACGTTAAAAATTCCTTTGCAGTTGGAAATCGAAAAGAGTAGGCTTAACGGCCGCTACCCAGACAAAATTCAAGTTAAAAATTTACCCAAGTTATCTGTACCTTTCCCCAGGTGGTTTGTTAAGAGCAGCTATAACTGGTTGCGGGTCTACTTAGCTCTAATGTTTGAGTATATTAAGATGGACTCACACATCAATTAAACCACACTCAAAGAAACTGGTTGTATACAGACTCTGTAGAGTCTTCTAAACCAGTATAAAGACGTTAAGTTAAGTTAAGAAATGGTGCAAAAGGATCGGTTTCATTTTTTTTTAAACGATCTGATGTCATGTTGACGATAAATGGAAACTCTAGGTGTCCCACAGTCCTCTAGCACATGTGGCTTAGGAGTTTCAATGGCTAGAGTTGAATGTTGAAATTGGTGTGGTTTAGGAGTTTCAATGGCTAGAGTTGAATGTTGAAACCGGTGTGGTTTAAGAGTTTCAATGGCTAGAGTTGAATGTTGAAATTGGTGTGGTTTAAGAGTTTCAATGGCTAGAGTTGAATGTTGAAATTGGTGTGGTTTAAGAGTTTCAATGGCTAGAGTTGAATGTTGAAACTGGTGTGGTTTAAGAGTTTCAATGGCTAGAGTTGAATGTTGAAACTCATGTGGTTTAAGAGTTTCAATGGCTAGAGTTGAATGTTGAAACTCATGTGGTTTAAGAGTTTCAATGGCTAGAGTTGAATGTTGAAACTCATGTGGTTTAAGAGTTTCAATGGCTAGAGTTGAATGTTGAAACTGGTATGGTTTAAGAGTTTCAATGGCTAGAGTTGAATGTTGAAACTCATGTGGTTTAAGAGTTTCAATGGCTAGATTTGAAAGTTGAGACTGGTGTGGCAAGATGTCTGTACTTCCAAGGATTGTGAGATTCATCATCACGTGTGTGTAATGGGTCTAAAGAACAATTTCATCATGAGACTTTCAAGTTTCACAACATATCGGCTCCACCCACTATGGACCTATCAGGTCAGGTCAGGTCATCCCATAACCGGTGAGGTCGTTGGGGCACACATGAAGACATCCTCACAACCCCATGCCACCCTTATCTGTCAGTGGCCGCTGCCTGTGCTTCTTCTGGTCGGAGATTGGTCCATTCTTTTATATTGTCCTCCCACCTCTTTTTGGGTCGGCCTCTTCGTCGTCTGCATTGCACCTTTCTGTGGAGGATCGTATTTGCAAGACCATTTGATCTCGATATGTGACAGTACCAAGCGAGTTTCCTTCTTTTGACAGTTGCCAAGAGGTCTTCAAAATGGACCTATGGAGAATGCATGTCTAAATGGTACTTGAGTGGCTTGGATATACAGTGAAATCCAGCTTGGTGAAACTGTACATGGGTCAAACAAGTTTGAATGTGATAGAAAGAAAATTGCTGAGAAGGGAATGACTGATATAAAGGAACGGTTTATTAACACTACCACAGATAGCGTATTAACATATATGTCAATATTTGATACTTTCACATGGCCAGACCTGCTTTGAAATGTTTTAGTCAAAGATAAGTAACAGTACTTATATCTCATTATGATGCAACACGAGGTCAAATAAGACATTATTCAGAGAACCCTGAATGAATGGTATGTATTTACAATATGTGCAATACGTCTGTCATCAATAGATTTACTGACCAATAGGTCTGTCATCAATAGAGTTACTGGCCAATAGGTCTGTCATCAATTTTTACTGGCCAATAGGTCTGTCATCAATAGATTTACTGGCCAATAGGTCTGTCATTGATAGATTTACTAGCCAATAGGTCTGTCATCAATAGATTTACTGGCCAATAGGTCTGTCATCGATAGATTTACTGGGAGGTCCCATAGTAATAGGTTTCCTGTTCTTCAGAAGCTCCTTAATTGCCTTTGTTCTACCAGTTCCTACAGCTAGCTGTGAAAGGATTTCAGCCAGATAAAGAGACGAATCTCATCAACAATAAATTCAGATCATGTTTAGAGACTGAAAGTTTAGATGACCTTATGATGGTGAATCTAAATGGACCTGCACTACTACAGTTTAAACCTACTAAAGCCATCGATAAATGGTACTTCAGTGCTAAAACTACCAGGCACATTCAAACACACAAGCGACTTGCCTCTGTCAGAAGTGCATTTCTCTTAAGAAGAAATAGACTAATACTGTGTAAGCAGTACAATATACACATTGTTACGTAGAAACAAAAGTGAATAAGTGCCTAGTTTAAATTGTTAACATAAATTGCAGGACTGTAATTCAACCATGCTGACTGGTGACATTTTTGACTGACTGGTGAGCCACTTGACAAATTGTCATGCCCTGCTAATGTAGATAAATGTACAGTCATCCACATGGGTAGATCCAATATGAAACATAATTACAGAAAGGCGAGAACAATATTATAATGATAGACAAGGAAAAGGACCTAGGGGTTATAATAGATCATACAGGTAAGGTGAGTGAGCAAGTTAAGGTAGCAGTGAAAAAGGCAAATGCAATGTTAGGTAGGATAAAAAGAAATATTAAACATAGGAGCAAGGAAGTGATAGTCAAACTGTATAAAGCATTGGTTAGACCTAGATTGGAGTACTGTGTACAGGTGTGGAGTCCTTATCATAGAGGAGATATAACCATGCTGGAAAGGATACAAAAAAGAGCGACAAAGCTGATAGTGAGCTTCCAGAATTACAGTTATGAGGAAAGACTTAGAAAAACCGGCCTACGGTGTCTAGAAGAGAGAAGAATTCGTGGTGACTTAATACAGGTTTATAAGATGATCAGAGGAATGGATACATTAGATTATAACAAGTTTTTCAAAATACAACCACCCACAAGAACAAGAGGGCATAGCTACAAATTAACTAAGAGTATCAGACCATTAGATGTCTCCGTCACATGTAACCAAGAGTATCAGACCACTATATGTCTCCGTCACATACTTAAATTAACGTTTTTATACTGGTTTAGAAGACTATGTATCATGAGGAAACTTGCTGGCACAAGCTGGGGAGCAGATGAAAGTATACTAAAGAAACTGTGCACTGGAAGAGTGGGACCAGTTCTCGAGTATGGCATTGCGGCATGGACAACAGCAGCAAAGGCGAACTTTGATAAAATTAGCAAACTTAAAAACCAAGCCATGAGAGTTATAACAGGAGGCATGAAGTCAACGCCAATTGTAGAACTTGAAAAGATTACAAATCTGCAATCCATGACCAACAGAAGAGACTACAGAGCACAGCAGCAAGCAGAGAAACTCAGAAGACTGACAGACCGTCCAATTCATCAGAGACTAAATAATTTTGGAAATGGGAAACTAAAGCGGAGAAACTTTGCAGAAATAGCCAAAGCAAAGATGAGCGAAGACCCTACGAACGCATTAACAACACCAAAGCCCATCCCTACTGTGCGTAAACCTACCTGGAGGCAGCATATATTTCCAGAGGTGGTAGAAAATATACCAGGTATTGGAAACAAGAACAGCCAGACTGAAAAAGAAAGAAGAGACATAACCCTAAGGTACATAACGGAAATCTACCCAAGCATGGACTGGACCCATGCAGAAACCGACGGTTCTGTAACAAACACAACACAGAAACGGAGGGGCAGGGGTATTCCTGAGCCTACCAAATGGTAGAAAATAACACTGTCAGTGGCAACTGGAAAATACTCAAGCAATTTCAGAGCGGAGGCAGAGGCACTGAGGGCTGCAGTAGAAGAAATGGTGACAGGCAAAAGAAATGAAAGCCATATAGTCCTGTTTACACATGCCCTGTCCGTAGTCACAGTACTGAAAAGCCAGAAAAATACTGAACTTAATGATTTAAAAGCAGTACTCTGTCAACTATGCCAGCAGTCCGCACCAAAAAGAGTAGTGGTACAGTGGGTTCCATCCCACTGTAACATCCAAGGCAACGAGGAGGCAGACAGACTGGCAAAAGAAGGTGCAAGACTACCACAACCAGACCCTAGTATGACCTACAAAGAGTCAAAAAGGCTTATTAGAGCTAGATACATGACCAAATTGGAAACAGAACATACTGGCTACACAAAAAAACGATGCCTATTACCAGCTGAACAGAAGAGAGCAGGTCGTGGTCTTCAGACTTCGCACAGGCCACAATAGACTGAGGTACCACCTATTCAATAAATTGAAGATAGGTGGCACTGACGAATGCTCATGTGGTACAGGGAAATGGCCGCTGAACATTTGCTGCAAAACTGCCCGACATACGAGGATCAGAGAAAGCAGATGTGGCCATCACCAGTGGCAACACTAGACAAGCTCTATGGCAGTGTCGACAGCCTCAGGATGACCGCTGCTTTTTTCGAAAAAATACAGATTGACGTCTGAAAGCGTACGAAGAAGAAGAAGAAGAAGACTATGCAGTCTGTATACAACCAGATTCATTTACATTTCCATGCGCATCCAATCTATTCTTAAATGCATTCATTGTTCCTGCCTCCACTACTTCCTGTGGCAATGCATTCTAAGCATTCACCACTCTCTGACTTAAAAAATATTTCCTAATTTCTAATCTGGACCTTAACTTAACGTAACTTAACTTAACATCTTTATACTGGTTTAGAAGACCCTGCAGAATCTGTATACAACCAGTTACATTTATATCACCTTGCTCTAAAAGCTAGACCTAGATTGGAGTACTGTGTACAGGTGTGGAGTCCTTATCATAGAGGGGACATAAACATGCTAGAAAGAATACAGAAAAGAGCGACAAAGATGATAGTGGGATTCCAGAATTACAGTTATGAGGAATGACTCAGAAAAACCGGCCTACAGTGTCTAGAAGAGAGAAGAATTCGTGGTAACTTAATACAGGTTTATAAGATGATCAGAGGAATGGATAACTTAGACTATAACAAGTTTTTTAAAACACAGCCATCCATAATAACAAAAGGGCATAGCTACAAGCTGACTAAAGAGAGGTCCAGATTATATATTAGGAAATATTTATTTAGTCAGAGAGTGGTGAATGCTTAGAATGCATTGCCACAGGAAGTAGTGGAGGCAGGAACAATTAATGCATTTAAGAATAGATTGGATGCGCATGGAAATGTAAATGAATCTGGTTGTATACAGACTGCATAGTCTTCCAAACCAGTATAAAGACGTTAAGTTAAGTATGTGATGGAGACATATAGTGGTCTGATGCTCTTGGTTACATGTGACGCAGACATCTAATGGTCTGATACTTTTAGTTACATGTGACGGAGACATCTAATGGTCTGATATGCTTGGTTACATGTGACGGAGACATCTAATGGTCTGATACTCTTAGTTACACGTGACAGAGACATTTGGTGGTAAAAGTCTGATACTCTTGGTTACATGTGATGGAGACATCTTTGTATACTTTATCTTTGTATTTGTTAATTGTGATGTTAACATCTCGGTTAGTTCATCCATATTTTTTATTTGTTAATTGTGATGTTAACATCTCAGTTAGTTCATCCATATTTTTTATTTGTTAATTGTGATGTTAACATCTCAGTTTGTTCATCCATATTTGTGTTTGTTAATTGTGATGTTAACATCCCGGTTTGTTCATCCATATTTGTGTTTGTTAATTGTGATGTAAACATTATGGTTAGTTCTTAACTTAACGTCTTTATACTGGTTTAGAAGACCCTACAGAGTCTGTATACAACCAGTTACATTTACATCATCTTGCTCTAAAAGCTATGCGCATCCAGTTTATTCTTAAATGCATTAACTGTCCCTGCCTCCACTATCTACCCATGTGGATGACTGTACATTTATCTACATTAAACTCCATTTGCCAACTTACAGACCATTCTCGAATTTTATCTAAATCCGACCTCAATATATCCACTTCTGCTTTAGATGAGACACTACTGCATAGTTTTGTGTCATCAGCAAATTTTGCAATAATGGATCCCATACCTATGTCCAGATCATTTATATATATCAAGAACAAAATTGGTCCCAAAACCGAGCCCTGTGGCACACCACTTTTCACTTCACTCCACTCAGAGTACTCCTTATTCATGCCCACCCTCTGCCTTCTTCCCGTTAACCAATCATCAATCCATTTGGCAACTTCCCCACCTATTCCATGTGATTTTAACTTTCGAAATAATCTTTGATGAGGTACTCTATCAAAGGCCTTTGCAAAGTCTAGATAAATAACATCCACTGGCTCCCCATTATCTATGATTTTAGTAACCTCCTCCATGAATTCTAATAGATTTGTTAAGCATGATCTCCCTCTAGTAAACCCATGCTGACTATTTCTAATTAGATTAAATTTGTCTAAATGCATTACAATGTTTTCTTTGATTATTGACTCTAACAATTTACAGACTATGCTCGTTAAACTCACCGGTCTATAATTTGCTGGATCTGATTTTTTGCCTTTTTTGAATAAGGGGATCACTCCTGCATCTTTCCAATCCAGTGGAACAATCCCTTTTGTAAGTGATTGAGAACATAATATAGCCAATGGTTTTGCTAGTTGGTCTCTAATTTCATACAGCAATTTTGGATGAATACCATCTTGACCTGGACATTTATTCACTTTCAACCCCTCCAATTTTTTTTAAACCATTTCCTCTGTAATACAGATTGATCTTAATCCTGCTGTATCCATGTCTCTTTGAAAAATATCTAAAGGCTCTGGGATCTCGGAGCAGTCCTCCTTTGTGAAGACTGTGCCAAAGTACTGATTGAGCAGATTAGCTGCCTCCCTATTCTCACTTATTATTTTCCCTGTACTGTCTATGAGAGGGCCTACTTTGTCTTTCGTTCTTTGTTTATTTCTAACATGAGAAAAAGCTTTTACTGTCAGTCTTGATCCTCTGAGCAAGTTTTTTTTCAAAGTCTATTTTTGCTGTTTTATTCGCTTTCTGAGATATGTTCTGCTTGTCCAAATATTTTGCATATGTTTCTTTTGATTTACCTGCCTCTATATATTTTTTCCATGCTTTATTTTTTGCTCTTCTACATTTCACTACAAATCTAGTTATCCACTTTTTACGCTTGGGGTTTACCTCCCTACATGGAACACATTCCTCTTTTAGCATTTCTAGAACTGTTTTAAAACTTTCCAACTCCTGTTCAACATCTGTTCCTACGACAATATCTTTCCAGATTATGTGGTTCGCTGCCTCTTTCATCCTCTTAACAACTGCCTTAGAGTAGTCGTATGTTCGCGTGTTTATGTTTACTTCTTTCCCTGCAATAAGATCCCAACGGATGATTTGATGGTCACTTGAGCCAAACAGTTCCCCAACGGTAACGTTTTCAATCATATTTTCCTCTGTGGTAAAAACTAGGTCGAGTATGTTTTTGCCTCTGGTGGCTGCATCTACATGTTGAATTAAAAAATTTTCAGTTATGCACTTAACAAAAGGTTTTGACTCTACAAGTGCTTCTGCCATATCCCATTTTATTTCTGGATAGTTGAAATCTCCCATTAATAATAATTTCCCTTCACTTGCCTTTGCTATGCTACTAATCAGCTCCTCATCTTCCTCTTTTTGACTTGATGGACATCTATAGCATACTCCAATCACTATTTTTTCACCCCCACTTTCTATTTCTCCCCATACACTTTCATTTTTATTACCACATGATAAATAATCTTTGATCGTTATATTAACAGAATTTATACAGTATAATAAAACACCACCTCCCCTAGTCTTGTGTCCAATTATCCTATCTTTCCTTAACATTGTATATCCCTCAATTTCAAGTTCACTATCTGCAATCTCCTCATATGTCCATGATTCTGTTAACCCTATTATATCTGGTTTTTCTTCTTCTACATACAGTTCCAATTCTTCTCTTTTATTTACTATGCTTCTCACATTTGCATAAAAACATTTTAGTTTGTAATGTTGTTGGTTTTCCTCTTTTTGCTTCTGCTTTATCATTTTAGTGTTTGCTTTTCTACTATGTATTTCACACTTCCCTGACACCAAATTACCCCTTTGACTACATCCTCTTTAGCACCCTATTGTAGGCCTATCTTTAGTCTCATACTTCATAGGCCTAACTAGTTTAAATTTCTAACACAATGATAGAACATATACTTTGCTACAACATGCTGTCCTATCTCATTTAGATGTAAACCTCCGCTATCTAACATTTTACTTTTGTCTACTTTAACATCAATAAATTCCATTCCCATGTCCGCACACATCACCTGTAACCTAAGGTTGATACCTATTATTTTGCTATCTAGATAGTCTGACCCATCTGCTCTGTCTAAAATGCCCATCATTGTGACCTTTCTAAACTTTTTTTCCTTAAGTGTTCCCATAAGACTTTTATATTTATCCATAATTATTTCTGTACCATCTCTCTTTACATTATTTGTGCCTGCCAATACTACCACATGACTGTTTCCTTTGTCATCTAACCTCTTTATTCTTCCCTCTTTATCCTCTATTTTTTGCTCCCCCAATATCCATTCTTTCAAACATGTTGTGTTGTTTAGACAAATGTCTGCCAACCTCTCTCACCATTGAATCTCCTACTACCAATACTGACCCCTCACCTATATGTGCATACTTCTCTCCAAAGCTCTCTGCCCTGTTTCCTCACTCAAATCTCCCTTACTTCCTTGACTACACCTTGACTGCAGCTTCTTTAAAATTTCCTCCAATTTCACTTGTTTCCCTTCTATTTCCATCTGCCTCTTTTCTATCTCCTCTAATCTCTTCTCATTTTCCCTTATATTGCACTCCATTTGTGCCTGCCTCTCTTCAACTCTACATATCCTACATAAAACGGTTCCTTCATCTTCCAACGTTGTAGTAATACTAACATTTTCGCCACACAAATCACATAATCTGACTTGGCCTTTCCTCGCAGCAGTTCGTCTCGTCTTAGTGGCCATACTAATTTTGCTATTTATTTCCGTTAGCCAATAAGTTATATTAATACCTAATAAAATGTATACTTCTTAAAGCAACGCCAAAAAAAACAAAGAAATGTCGCTGGAATTTACCTTTCTACAAAGTATCGCTAACGACTAGGCCTGGTGTTACTTGAGTCTTACTACCGCTCACTGTTCCACGCTATTTAATTCTGTCAAGTCACTAACTATCTGTTATAACAAGGCCACTATATTTGAAAATACGTATGCTACATTAAACTACAATCACAACTATGTTATTCTTACACAAATTAATTTTCAACACTAATACTTATCTGAAACGTTATAAATCTCTGTTCTGTCAATTCAAACCAACCACCATCTTGAACAACCGGAAACACTCATCAACAGTTCATCCATATTTGCATTTGTTACTTGTGGTATTAACATCTCGGTTAGTTCATCCATATTTGTATTTGTTAATTGTGATGTTAACATCTTGGTTAGTTCATCAATATTTGTATTTGTTAAATGAAGATGTCTGCTGTCTTTTTTCTGATAGATAGAATTGTGTACTTTCATCAAGAAATGGCTGTTAGATTTCTGGTCAGATGGATGAATGAGCTTTGTCATAGTACGTTCTGGATGTCAATTATATCCATCTTATCCATCTGTGCACATTTATTTGCTAATTTCACATGAATTCAAATGGTGTCTTGCAATGGAGTCTTCTTGTTTTCCATTCATCCTTGAGAGTAAATTTTGTCAGTAGCCATAGCTCTATTGCCTTTCAGTTTACCTGTTTGTGGGAAAGGCTTTGGGAGTAAACCTTCAGGAAAAATCTGCGTCCTGTGTTGTCTCCATTCTTTCCACACTGGGCCAAGGTATCTGAGGACGAGAGAGTGAGGTTGACGATAGCACAAATCGTTCTTACTTAAATTTCATTTAAGCTCAAATCACAATGTCTGACCTACTAGGCCGACTATACAAGAAGAGGGATGACTTCAGCACTTGGAGTGGGACCACATTACTGGACTGCATCGAGGCAGATTAGCTAGAAAGAAGGACATCATTTGTGGCCAGTGAACTATCGCGCTACCAGGTGGATGTGACTGCTCTTAATAGAATGCTGTTACCTGAAGAGAATCAGATCAGTTGTAGGTGGCTACATCTTCTTTTGGAATGGACATGACAGTGCAGAAGGGCGTGAGACTGCTGTCGGATTCACTATCAAGTCTCATCTAGTCTATGTGCTTGTCAGGCTCCCAGTGGGTATACATAACTCTCGCTGGGACACGGGAGGAGTGCTGCATAGATCAGACCCATAAATAACCCTGAGGATATTAAAGATGAGTTCTACAATGAGCTACTCTGTCATCTCATTAGTCTGAGGAGTTCACTATCCTTAGTGACTTAATTTGTCAGAGTAGGCAGCAACCACCAGTTCTGGGAAGGTATACTTTGGCTATATGACACGGGCAAGTATAACACCAATGGGTTGCCACTGTTAGGTCTCTATCTCAGTCACCATCTCTTCCTAGTCGGCCTGTACTTCTACAGGTGGCAGATGTGGTGGTCCCAGCTCTGGTGTGAGCTGGGTGTAGAAGGGAGGAGGATTTCCTGCTTAGAGGACTAGGCTTGAGCAGCTTATTACTCCGCTACTTTGGGACAAGTGCCGCGAAGGGTAGATAACCGATGTGCGAGTCCATCTTAATAGACTCAAACACTAGAGCAAAGTAGACCTGCAGCCCGTTATGCACCATCTAAGCAGCTCTTAACAAACCACCTAACCATGGCCGGTGTTATGCCATGTCACACATTTAATCGACTCTTACGACATGATCTCTGTGGGGCACTGTTACTATTCTTGTCCATGTCATACACAAAGACCCCGGCAGACCATTCGGGATATTCAGTAGTCACCATCTCTTCATCACCAACACCATGTTTCTGTTGCCAACTCACAAGATGTCGTGGATGCATTCCTACTTTAAGCAATGGCATCTCATTGATTATGTCCTCACCTGGACAGACTGCAGGCTCATAGTGTTAAAGTAAACCTCTACATATGGGTCCTGATGATGTCATCAGGGTAGAAAATCTGTGAAGAGGCTTAACATTTTCAAAGAAAAGTGGCCGCCATGCAGACGTCCTGGACAGTGATTTGATAGATGGACAGTTCTGCATGAATAAATTGGAAGATAAAAGGACCATTTTGGAGGAGGCTGTCTACTCTACTACTTCACAGAGTACTTAGATCATGCTGCTCACAGGTACCCTGCCTGGTTTGATGATGATCTCATTAAGTCCCTGCTACTTGCAGAAACCTTGACTGTTCAGACTGCACCAAGATGACTACTCATCTTACCTCATCTTAGAAAAGGCAGCTTCCACCAATATTTGTAGAGTTGTCCAGAACAAGCTCAGGACTATGCAGGATGTCTGGCTTGAAAACAAGGCAGATGAAATCGAGTGGAATGCAGGCACAAACGACTCCAAGTGGTTTTATGATTCTCTGAAAGCAGTCTATGTGCCATCTTTTGTTTGCAACATCACTCAATCCACAAACAACGAGGGAGATTCTTGTAGGCAGGAGAAAGATCACAACTTCATTTGGAACCTCCAACAGTTCTGAAGATGTTTTGGGGTGGACTATTCTGTATGTGGCCACTTCTTGAAAATTTTGAATAATATTGATTAGTTCTTCTGGTATTCCATACTGTGTTCATGTGGAAACCTCGAGACAGCCATTGGGAACAAAGCGTGTTTGTTTGTAATAATGATCACAAAGTGTGTTTGTTTGTAACAATGATCACAAAGAGTGTTTGTAACAATGATCACAAAGAGTGTTTGTTTGTAATAATGATCACAAAGTGTGTTTGTTTGTAACAATTATCACAAAGTGTGTTTGTTTGTAATAATGATCACAAAGTGTGTTTGTTTGTAACAATTATCACAAAGTGTGTTTGTTTGTAACAATTATCACAAAGTGTGTTTGTTTGTAACAATTATCACAAAGAGTGTTTGTTTGTAATAATGATCACAAAGTGTGTTTGTTTGTAACAATGATCACAAAGTGTGTTTGTTTGTAACAACCATCACAAAGAGTGTTCGTTTGTAACAATGATCACAAAGTGTGTTTGTTTGTAACACTGATCACAAAGTGTGTTTGTTTGTAATAATGATCACAAAGTGTGTTTGTTTGTAACAATTATCACAAAGAGTGTTTGTTTGTAATAATGATCACAAAGTGTGTTTGTTTGTAACAATGATCACAAAGTGTGTTTGTTTGTAACAATGATCACAAAGAGTGTTTGTAACAATGATCACAAAGAGTGTTTGTAACAATGATATTGGATATTGGGGGAGCAAAAATAGAGGACATAGAGGGGAGAATAAAGAGGTTAGATGACAAAGGAAACAGTCATGTGGTAGTATTGGCAGGTACAAATAATGTAAAGAGAGATGGTACAGAAATAATTATGGATAAATATAAAAGTCTTATGAGAACACTTAAGGAAAAAAAGTTTAGAAAGGTCACAATGATGGGCATTTTAGACAGAGCAGATGGGTCAGACTATCTAGATAGCAAAATAATAGGTATCAACCTTTATTACAGGTGATGTGTGCGGACATGGGAATGGAATTTATTGATGTTAAAGTAGACAAAAGTAAAATGTTAGATAGCGGAGGTTTACATCTAAATGAGATAGGACAGCATGTTGTAGCAAAGTATATGTTCTATCATTGTGTTAGAAATTTAAACTAGTTAGGCCTATGAAGTATGAGACTAAAGATAGGCCTACAATAGGGTGCTAAAGAGGATGTAGTCAAAGGGGTAATTTGGTGTCAGGGAAGTGTGAAATACATAGTAGAAAAGCAAACACTAAAATGATAAAGCAGAAGCAAAAAGAGGAAAACCAACAACATTACAAACTAAAATGTTTTTATGCAAATGTGAGAAGCATAGTAAATAAAAGAGAAGAATTGGAACTGTATGTAGAAGAAGAAAAACCAGATATAATAGGGTTAACAGAATCATGGACATATGAGGAGATTGCAGATAGTGAACTTGAAATTGAGGGATATACAATGTTAAGGAAAGATAGGATAATTGGAGACAAGACTAAGGGAGGTGGCGTTTTATTATACTGTATAAATTCTGTTAATATAACGATCAAAGATAATTTATCATGTGGTAATAAAAATGAAAGTGTATGGGGAGAAATAGAAAGTGGGGGTGAAAAAACAGTGATTGGAGTGTGCTATAGATGTCCATCAAGTCAAAAAGAGGAAGATGAGGAGCTGATTAGTAGCATAGCAAAGGCAAGTAAAGGGAAATTATTATTAATGGGAGATTTCAACTATCCAGAAATAAAATGGGATATGGCAGAAGCACTTGTAGAGTCAAAACCTTTTGTTAAGTGCATAACTGACAATTTTTTAATTCAACATGTAGAAGCAGCCACCAGAGGCAAAAACATACTCGACCTAGTTTTTACCACAGAGGAAAATATGATTGAAAACGTTACCGTTGGGGAACTGTTTGGCTCAAGTGACCATCAAATCATCCGTTGGGATCTTATTGCAGGGAAAGAAGTAAACATAAACACGCGAACATACGACTACTCTAAGACAGATGTTAAGAGGATGAAAGAGGCAGCGAACCACATAATCTGGAAAGATATTATTGTAGGAACAGATGTTGAACAGGAGTGGGAAAGTTTTAAAACAGTTCTAGAAACGCTAAAAGAGGAATGTGTTCCATGTAGGGAGGTAAACCCCAAGCGTAAAAAGTGGATAACTAGATTTGTAGTGAAATGTAGAAGAGCAAAAGATAAAGCATGGCAAAAATATATAGAGGCAGGTAAATCAAAAGAAACATATGTAAAATATTTGGACAAGCAGAACATATCTCAGAAAGCGAATAAAACAGCAAAAATAGACTTTGAAAAAAAACTTGCTCAGAGGATAAGACTGACAGTAAAAGCTTCTTTTCTTATGTTAGAAATAAACAAAGAACGAAAGACAAAGTAGGCCCTCTCATAGACAGTACAGGGAAAATAATAAGTGAGAATAGGGAGGCTGCTAATCTGCTTAATCAGTACTTTGGCACAGTCTTCACAAAGGAGGACTGCTCCGAGATCCCAGAGCCTATAGATATTTTTCAAAGAGACATGGATACAGCGGGATTAAGATCAATCTGTATTACAGAGGAAATGGTTTTTAAAAAATTGGAGGGGTTGAAAGTGAATAAATGTCCAGGTCAAGATGGTATTCACCCAAAATTGCTGTATGAAATTAGAAACCAACTAGCAAAACCATTGGCTATATTATGTTCTCAATCACTTACAAAAGGGATTGTTCCACGGGATTGGAAAGATGCAGGAGTGATCCCCTTATTCAAAAAAGGCAAAAAATCAGATCCGGCAAATTATAGACCGGTGAGTTTAACGAGCATAGTCTGTAAATTGTTAGAGTCAATAATCAAAGAAAACATTGTAATGCATTTAGACAAATTTAATCTAATTAGAAATAGTCAGCATGGGTTTACTAGAGGGAGATCATGCTTAACAAATCTATTAGAATTCATGGAGGAGGTTACTAAAATCATAGATAAAGGGGAGCCAGTGGATGTTATTTATCTAGACTTTGCAAAGGCCTTTGATAGAGTACCTCATCAAAGATTATTTCGAAAGTTAAAATCACATGGAATAGGTGGCGAAGTTGCCAAATGGATTGAAAATTGGTTAACAGGAAGAAGGCAGAGGGTGGGCATAAATAAGGAGTACTCTGAGTGGAGTGAAGTGAAAAGTGGTGTGCCACAGGGCTCGGTTTTGGGACCAATTTTGTTCTTGATATATATAAATGATTTGGACATTGATATGAGATCCATGATTGCAAAATTTGCTGATGACACAAAACTATGCAGTAGTGTCTCATCTAAAGCGGAAGTGGATATATTGATGTCGGATTTAGATAAAATTCGAGAATGGTCTGTAAGCTGGCAAATGAAGTTTAATGTAGATAAATGTACAGTCATCCACATGGGTAGATCCAATATGGAACATAAATACAGAATGGGAGAAAACAATATTAGAAAGATAGATAAGGAAAGGGACCTAGGGGTTATAATAGATCATACAGGAAAGGTGAGTGAGCAAGTTAAGGTAGCAGTGAAAAAGGCAAATGCAATGTTAGGTATGATTAAAAGAAATATTAAACATAGGAGCAAGGAAGTGATCGTCAAACTGTATAAAGCTTTAGTTAGACCTAGATTGGGGTACTGTGTACAGGTGTGGAGTCCTTATCATAGAGTGGATATAAACATGCTAGAAAGAATACAAAAAAGAGCGACAAAGATGATAGTTGGATTCCAGAATTACAGTTATGAGGAACGACTCAGAAAAACGGGCCTACAGTGTCTCGAAGAGAGAAGAATTCGTGGTGACTTAATACAGGTTTATAAGATGATCAGAGGAATCGATAAATTAGACTATAACAAGTTTTTTTAAATACAGCCACCTACAATAACACGAGGGCATAGCTACAAGCTGATTAAAGAGAGGTCCAGGTTAGATATTAGGAAATATTTTTTTAGTCAGAGAGTGGTGTCTGCTTGGAATGTATTGCCAGGGGAGGTGGTGGAGGCAGGGACAGTTAATGCGTTTAAGAATAAACTGGATGCGCATAGATTTTAGAGCAAGGTGATGTAAATGTAACTGGTTGTATACAGACTCTGCAGGGTCTTCTAAACCAGTATAAAGACGTTAAGTTATGATCACAAAGCGTGTTTGTTTGTAACAATGATCACAAAGCGTGTTTGTTTGTAACAATGATCACAAAGAGTGTTTGTGACAATGATCACAAAGTGTGTTTGTTTGTAACAATGATCACAAAGAGTGTTTGTTTGTAACAATGATCACAAAGAGTGTTTCTTTGTAACAATGATCACAAAGTGTGTTTGTTTGTGACAATGATCACAAAGAGTGTTTCTTTGTAACAATGATCACAAAGAGTGTTTGTTTGTAACAATGATCACAAAGAGTGTTTGTTTGTAACAATGATCACAAAGAGTGTTTGTGACAACGATCACAAAGAGTGTTTGTGACAACGATCACAAAGAGTGTTTGTGACAATGATCACAAAGAGTGTTTGTGACAACGATCACAAAGAGTGTTTGTGACAACGATCACAAAGAGTGTTTGTGACAACGATCACAAAGACAACTATTTGTCTACACTCAGAAACATAAATAACAAACACGAGAAAATAAAGTGAAATAATAGGCAGTCGAGAGTTCAAACAGCAGACTTTCTTACCACAAGAGATAGATGAGTTACGGCACTAGATCTTAAACAAAGTGTCGGCCAAGCCTTTCCTCATTCAACACTTGCAACTATGTGGATCCTGGTCACTGGCATCAATTATTATATACATATGTTAGGTTAGCTTGATCTCTTAATATCTTTAATCTATTCTTTCACACTTTTACTCTCACTCTCACTCTCTCTCTCTCTCTCTCTCTCTCTCTCTCTCTCTCTCTTTCTATTCTTTCACTCTTTTATTAATTCACTACTTCACACTAAAATAAAGATTTAAGAAAAACACAAGTGACATTGTGTTGCATGAAATAATGCATGAGCTCAACACTAGAATGTTAATTTTATCTCGATAAATAATTGTACTAACAAATTCCAGGTGTACATGTAGTTGCCCAGGTGTACATATAGTTGCCCAGGTGTACATGTAGTTGCCAAGGTGTAACCCTTGTTTTATTCTATAATCAAGGTACTTATCAGTAGTCTTAACTAGTCTAATAATAGTTGGCCATCACAAGCAGAGATGGCCACACCATCAGACTTGTGCTGCCAAATGTCTTTTCTGATGGCTGTAAAGAGCAATCCTGGAGCGACATACCCTGCCACATTCTGGGCACACATGTCGGGACAAATGTCCAAAACAAAGACATTTTCTGACACCTACCAAATGTCCCCCTTTCTCTGTTTGTAAACTTGTCAACTCTATAGGTCTGATCACTACATTGACACTCTAAGCCTCATACAGGAAATAGATATTCATCAAAAGAACGTCACATCTCTTACCATCTCTTTGCTAAAGAGGTCTAAATAAGTTACTCTAATGTAAAATAGCACTGAATGTTTGTACGAGGGATGTTCAAATCAAACCAGGACTTTTTGTTCTAGTTTTACCTTAATGGGTTCAGCATGCTGGAACTACTATTATTAGTTAGGGGCACTTGTGTCCTATTACTGCTAGGTGGCCCACTTGCCATGGGTCAGTCATGTGATAGATACATAAAAATGGCGGACAAGACTTAGTGCTTGCATGGAACAGCGTGTTGTGATGAAGTTTCTTGTGAAAGAAGGCGGGAAACCTTAGGTAATTTACAGAAGACTGCAATCACAATATGGGGATGAGACACTCAGCCACAGTACGGGGATGAGACACTCAGCCACAATATGGGGATGAGACACTCAGCCACAGTAAGATATTTGAATGAGCAGTCGAAGCATAAGCAATCACCACCACCCTAAAAAAATTGGGCAATTGCGTCTACAGGTAAAGTTATGGTGAGTGTTTTCTGGGACAAACTTGGTATCAGTCATGTTGATTTTCTACCCTGTGTTTCCACTATCAACAGGGAATATGACATATGCATTTTGAGTGATGTTCATAACCGTCTGCGGAAAAAAATGGCCTGGTTTGATCACAAGGGGGTTTTCTGCTTCTGCAAATTAACGCACGACCTCCAACGGCCCATCTCCAGCAACTCGACTGGGAGGTATTGCCACATCCACTTTACAGCCCAGACCTTGTTCCAAGTGATTTTCACATGTTTGGACTTCTAAAAGAATTTCTGGGAGGTCACCATTTCAGTATTGATGACTAAATGAAACAGGCTGTCCTGGATTGGTTCAGACATAATGACAAATCTTTCTACTCGAAGCTTTTAAAGTATTACTAAAACACTGGGATAAGTGCATAAATGTTGCAGGAGATTATATAGAAAAATAAAAGGCATTTTGACTAATTGAAAAAACATATATATATTTTCCTTACCAACAAAAGTCCCCGTTTGACTTGAACACCCCTCGTATTTGAAAGAATAATGGTTACATCTTCCGAGGCAATATTAGGCTTGTTAGGGTGTCACGTGTTAAATATAGCTGATGGCATGGTTGGGACAGAGCTGCTTAAGACCGCTGCTAGACTGTTACAACATTTAACACTGAACTCCAAGCAAAACACTAAAACTTCCATTAAACATAAAAATCTGATATTTATTTATACAAAATTAAGTAATAGTTACACATTTATAAAAACCTAGCCTAACTTACTAAACAATCATGAATCTAACTAGCTCAGCGAATATTAGTATGAACTAGATGGAATCCTTGAAACTATAAAACCCAGTTCTGTAGTCTAATCTAATAAACATGAAATTCTATTCAGATAATGTCCTATCTACTTAAATACTCTCTTGTCTACAATCTCATGTGCCCGTCCTGGCAGTTGGTGCTGATGGCCTCTAGTGGTCGCTAGTTCTGCGTCGTATGATGACAGTTTCTCACGATGTTCATGCGTGTGCTCTCTGAGAAATCTTAAGATACATTTCACTTTATATCTGCATGCGTACATTCTCTCATCCCCACAGATGCAAGTGTTCACCGTAGAGACTATATATATGTACTCTTTACCACTGTATGTTTGAGTTCTCTCTTATCTCTCGTCCCCACAGATCAGAGCAATCAATGTGGAAACTAATAGATACGTTCTCTTTACCACAGTGTGCGTAACGTTCTTTTATCTCTCGTCCCCACAGATCAGAGCGATCAATGTGGAAACTACAGATATGTTCTCTCTTCGATCATAAAAGGGTCACCTTTTCATTCCAAAAGGCACATGAGCAATGCCCCTGGAGTATAGTGAGCCTTCTAGATCTGCTCTTGAAATAAAATCTCTCCAAATCTAATCTGCTCCATCCTTTTTATGGACAAAATTTTGCCTACTCAAAAATACAATGCTTGCTCTGAGCAGATCGAATATCTGTCAATCTTCTTTGGCTCCTTCCATCCTTGTCCTAGTCTAACTGTGACGACCCAGCATACTATTTTTAGGCCGTGTAAACGCGTAGGGGGCATTCACTAGCAACCACGTTGTCTCTTGCTTTCTCAACACGCAGCCACTTTTACTGGGGTTATTTTAATCCTAGATTTCCAACTTCGTGAGAATAAACTGTTTCTGCCTTCTATGCTTTTCTTGGTTGGTGGTCCTGTTATATTCTCTCTGAAAAATAAGACTGTTACAGGGTTCTAAAGTTATGTATGAGTACTCTTGAACGGTATTTGCAGGTCTGGCTCTTGGCACTCTTGACTCTGGCTTTTGGTACCCCTGACTCTGGCTCTTGGACCCAGACTCTGTCACAGCTGTTATTTTAACTGTGCATGATCTACCTGCTCGTAATCCTGCTTGCTGTTATTGTTTTCTCTTTTAGAAAACTTTTTATGTGACCGAGAATTATTCTGATCCGTAAATAAGCAGTCCCAACCAGTTAATGTTATGTTTATTTAGTTACAGCCATCTGTACTGACAAATTGAATCAGTTATTTCATCTTTTCATTAAAAAAATAGAATGCATCTAAGCACAAAAATGTTGTTCCTTTTTTACTCTAGCCTTGAACTTGACCAGTTGCAAATTCCTCTTCGAGAGAAACTGTTGGGACAGGACAGTGAGACAGATATACCCCCATCTGTTGTCGGTAAACATGTTAAGGTAATGTGTCAACAGATTTCAAGCATGATTCAAGCATTCACCACTCTCTGACTATAAAAATATTTTCTAAAATCTAATCTGGACCTTTCTTTATTTAATTAATAGCTATGCCCTCTTGTTCTTGTAGGTGGTGTGGCAGCTTAGACTTTTAAGTTGAAAAGTTTACTTATCTTAAGAGTTATAACATATATCTACACAACGACACAACTTCAACACAGCAAAACACAGTAAAAACTACCTCTGACCATAACACAAAATAATATAATTTATTAACAAGAATAATTGTTGCACAATATCAACAAAAGAAAAGAACTTCTAAACTAAATAATCATAATATAAATATTTAACTACCACAGAAAACAAGCAAATGCTGTTGATGTTATTTCTGTAACTACATAAAAAAATCAAGAATCTAAGTCTATACCTACAACAACAAAACTTGACAACCTCAAGAATTATTCTAGCCACAACTTAATGGCCCCAGTTAGCTTGCTGTCCTCTATCTGCACCCGCAACACACAATCACAAACTCGTCTTCACGATCGGATCACGTACTCAGTCGATCTGTGCACTCACATGTGATCACGTATAATCAGGCGATCTGTGCATTCACATATAATCAGATCACGTACTCACATATAATTGGATCACCTACTCGCATGTGATCACGTAATCGGTCGATCTGTGCGCTCACACACAATAAATTCTCGTACTCAGACGAACTGTACGTTCACACACAGATCTCATACTGTCACAGGGTGTCCATCATAAGCACCTATTGAGCATGACTGTCCAAACTCGAGGTGTATAATGGAACAACCACCCTGTAAACTCTCTCACTTCCAGACTCACTTCCGGTCTTCCTGCCAGTCTGTCGAATTTATCTCTGCAGTGTATTTTATAGTGTCAAGCAACAACATGGCTGTCCAACGGTCTTCTGTGGGTTAGGTTGATTTAGCTATCACTAATTTGGAACTATCCCATTTAAAATGTTATTAGCTGACTATCCACGAGTCACTGTCATTCTAAATGTGGTAGCATGTCTATCCACGAGTCACTGTCATTCTAAATGTGGTAGCCTGTCTATCCACGAGTCACTGGCATTCTAAATGTGGTAGCCTGTCTATCCACGAGTCACTGGCATTCTAAATGTGGTAGCCTGACTATCCACGAGTCACTGTCATTCTAAATGTGGTAGCCTGTCTATCCATGAGTCACTGTCATTCTAAATGTGGTAGCCTGTCTATCCACAAGTCACTGTCATTCTAAATGTGGTAGCCGGTCTATCCACGAGTCACTGTCATTCTAAATGTGGTAGCCTGACTATCCATGAGTCACTGTCATTCTAAATGTGGTAGCCTGTTGTATAAGTATCAGATTGTCAACAACCCCCATCCTTGTCAAGTCTGGTCAGTTCTGACACTCACCTCTGTACCAGACAAAGTCTTCTGCCTAACGTGTTTCTAACCGTTCGCTCATTGTCAACCTAGTGTCAAAACGGTGATTGACCGTGGAGTGACCGCATTCGTCCAACTCATTCAGGCAACCTTTAATTCTTAGCAAGCACAGTCATCAGCTCCATCTCCCCTGCCCTAAACGTTCATGCTGTAGCTGGAACTGTGACAGTGGTTGTATTTTGGAAAACTTGTTATAGTCTAATTTATCCATTCCTGTATTTATCTTACAAACCTGTATTTAGTCACCACAAATTATTCTCTTTTCTGGACACTGTAGTGTTTGTCTGAGTCTTTCCTCATAACTGTAATTCTGGAATCCCATTATCAGCTTTGTCGCTCTTTTTTGTATCCTTTCCAGCATGTTTAAATGTCCTCTGCGATAAGGACTCCACATCTGTATACAGTAATCCAATCTAGGTCTAACTAATGCTTTATACAGTTTGACTATCAATTCCTTGCTCCTATGTTTAATTTTTTTGCAATCCTGGATCTGAAATCAATGTCCAAATCATTTATATATATCAAGAACAAAATTGGTCCCAAAACCAAGCCCTGTGGCACACCACTTTTTGACTTCACACCACTCAGAGTACTCTTTATTTATGCCCACCCTCTGCCTTTTTCTCGTTAACCAATTTTCAATCCATTTGGCAACTCCCCCACCTATTCCATGTGATTTTAACTTTCGAAATAATCTTTGATGAGGTACTCTTTCAAAGGCCTTTGCAAAATCTAGATAAATAACGTCCATTGGCTCCCCTTATCTATCACTTTAGTAACCTCCTCCATATATTCTAATAGATTTGTTAAGCATGATCTCCCTTTAGTAAGCCCATGCTGACTATTTCTGATTAGATTAAATTTGTCTAAATGCATTACAAATTTTCTGTGATTATTGACTCTAACAATTTACAGACTATGCTCATTAAACTCACAGGTCTATAATTCACTGGATCTGATTTTTTGCACTTTTTGAAAAAGGGGATCACTCCTGCATCTTTCCAATCCCCTGGAACAATCCCTTTTGCAAGTGATTGAGAACATAATATAGCCAATGGTTTTGCTAGTTGGTCTCTAATTTCAAACAGCAATTTTGGGTGAACACCATCTTGACCTGGACATTTATCCACTTTCAACCCCTCCAATTTTTTTTAACCATTTGTTCTGTAATACAAATTGATCTTAATCCTGCTGTATCCATGTCTCTTTGGAAAATATCTATAGGCTCTGGGATCTTGGAGCAGTTCTCTTTTGTGTAGACTGTGCCAAAGTACTGATTGAGTAGATTAGCTGTCTCCCTATTCTCACTTATTATTTTCCCTGTACTGTCTATTTCTAACATAAGAAAAGAAGCTTTTACTGTCAGTCTTGATCCTCTGAGCAAGTTGTTTTTTTCGAAGTCTATTTTTGCTGCTTTATTCACTTTCTGAGCTATGTTCTGCTTGTCCAAATATTTTAAAATATGTTTCTTTTGATTTGCCTGCCTCTATATATTTTTTCTATGCTTTATTTTTAGATCTTCTACATTTAACTATTAATAATCTAGTTCTCCATTTTTTACACTTGGTGTTTACCTCCCTACATGGAACACATTCCTCTTTTAGCATTTCTAGAACTGTTTTAAAACTCTCCCACTCCTGTTCAACATCTGTTCCTATGACAATAACTTTCCAGATTATGTGGTTCGCTGCCTCTTCCATCCTCTTAACATCTGCCTTAGAGTAGTCGTATGTTCGCGTGTTTATGTTTACTTCTTTCCCTGCAATAAGATCCCAACGGATGATTTGATGGTCACTTGAGCCAAACAGTTCCCCAACGGTAACGTTTTCAATCATATTTTCCTCTGTAGTAAAAACTAGTTCGAGTGTATTTTTGCTTCTGGTGGCTGCTTTTACATGTTGAATTTAAAAATTGTCAGTTATGCACTTAACAAAAGGTTTTGACTCTACAAGTCAATAAGACAATCCTGTTTTCATTTCTCTTATTTCAGTCCTGTCTGTCATTTCTCTTATTTCAGTCTGGTCTACCATGTCTATTATTTCAGTCCTCATTCAATGTTGCCTTCTCTATAGTGGTATTTAACCCATTGAGCACATTTGTAATGTGCTGTTTGGTGTTCCAATGCTGTACTCCTTTGGGACTTGGAGTAGTTGTGTTCTTGCTGGAGCATAGAATATATGCTACCTCTGCCTAGGTTCACATAAGCCTCTTTCCTGATGGCAGTGTCTAGAAAATGTTTCTGAATATCATAGCAGACATCTCAGTCCCCTTTGTTTGTCTGAGCAACATATCAATTTCAAATGCAAGCCCCTTCTCTTCATCTGTCAGCAGTCCCTGTCTTGAATAGTTAGGGTCAACTGACTTGTATTCTTCCCATGCCAGAACTTGTGAAGGACATTATCTGCCCCAATGATTGACACTTCTCACTTCCTTCACTAAAGCTTTAATACTACTTCTATTTGTGTATTTTTTCTCATTAATTTCCTCTACATTCTTAATCCCTCTTTATTGAGCTTTCTACCACTCTTTCCTTGCCACCTCCTTTTCTTTCCATGCTTGTTCTACCATTTTATTCCACGGGGGGGGGGGGGGGGGGGGGGGGGGGGGGGGGAGAGTGTTGAGCAAAAGAAGATCTAGTGACCAAATTGTCTGACGCAATATATGTAAGACATTGTCATGGTCATGTGCATCATATCTTAAAGTCTGTTTAGGTTTCCTGTGTCTGGTGGAGTTTCCTGTGTCTGGTGGAGTTACCTGTGTCCGTGGAGTTTCCTGTGTCCGTCGAGTTTCCTGTTTCTGGTGGAGTTACCTGTGTCCGTGGAGTTTCCTGTGTCCGGTGGATTTTTCTGTGTCGGGTGGAATTTTGTTGTATTGGTCTGTTTTTCTTGTATTGGTCTGTTTTTGTTGTATTGGTCTGTTTTTTGTTTCTGTTTCTAAGAATCGACATCACTGCACTCTGGCCATACCCACAGGTGCTCAGTCTGTCTCAGAAAATGGAGCAAGGTATGGATGCTGATGGTCCCTGTAGCTCACTAGTTGTACACTCTCCTGCTCCGTCCTCTCTTGCGCCCCACTCCGCTCAAACCTTGTTTAAAGTTGTAACTTTGCAGCCTGGGGATTGCTGCTTCATCTATTGCGGTGTCCTCATCTAGCAGGCGGTGATTGAATGATTTCAAAATGTCACTTCTGTCCATCACCAAAGTGCCCATGATGGGAGCTTGTGAAACCATGATGTCAGCTATTTCATTGCCCTGAACCCTAGCATGAGCAGGACAGTAGATCCATGTCAACCCCTAGAAGTTTGAGGCCTCAACAGCTGCTTTCCACTCGTATCTAAGCCATCCTTTCTGTACTTTCTGAAGTATGGCTTGCGCGCCTGTCACGATGACTGCCCTTGTTATAGAAGTCTCAGATATCCATTTCAGTGCTGAGGTCACTGCTTCCGTCTCAATTCTCAAACTGGAGGTTGTTGACATGTATGCCCTACTGCGCTCAGCAACGACCTCTCCTCTCACTCTAGCCGAGAAACCCCAGCCTGATGTCCCACTGTGCACGACTGGTCCGTCTGTGTTTATGACGGCACCACTCTCCTGGGTGTTCTCAGTTATCAGCTGATTTACCTCGTGCCCTGCTATCCCATTGCTCCGTTCTCTGCATTCCTTGCCTAAGGTTATGATGACTCTCTGGTACTCTATCACCAGTGTTGACCCATTCTTCCCCTTTAGCTATCGTCTCAGCTGGAGTGACATGTCCGATTGCTGTCTCTGCCTGTGCCATCCATGACGCCCCTCTCTTGATTCTTGATCCCTTGATGTCTGAGATACTACTGTGCAGAGGGTGCCGAGTGTGTGTGGTGACACGCATATAGGCTTTGACTTGTGCCAGTTTATGTCTGGATGTCACCAATAACAATCCCAACATGTACCGCATCATCACAGTCGGGGTAACTCTAGTGCAGTCCAGAACCAGTCGCATACCTTCATTCTGGATGCATTCCAACCTTTCACACTGTGTTCTTGATAGTGTGAGGACGCCCAGTCCATAATCGATAACAGACAACACAACCTGATGAAATAGGATGAACAAAAGGCGTTGTTCTAAGTTGGCAGAAGCCATGGTCTTGAGTGCTCTTAACCCTCGCTTACATCGTTGTATTGGTCATGTTGTGTGTTGTATTATTCATGTTGTGTGTTGTTTTAGTCATGTTGTGTGTTGTATTAGCCATGTTTGTATTAGTCATGTGTGTTGTGTATTGTATTAGTTTTGTTGTGTGTTGTATTAGTTATGTTGTGTGTTGTTTAGTCGTGTTGTGTGTTGTTTAGTCATGCTGTGTGTTGTATTAGCCATGCTGTATGTTGTTTTAGTCATGATGTGTGTTGTTTTATTCATGTTGTATGTTGTATTAGTCATGTTTGTTGTGTATTGTATTAGTTATGTTGTATTAGTCATGTGTATTGTGTCTTGTATTAGTCATGTTGTGTGTGTATTAGTCATGTTGTGTGTTGTATTAGTCATCTTGTTCTGTCTACAGAACCAGTATCAGCTGGAGATAACTCTTGTATTTGAAAACAATCACAGAGAAGTGTTCTACCAACCCATACCAGGTGTCCTGCCAGAGGGAAACCAACAGGTAAGTCAATGCTGTAACAGTTCTTGACAGGATATCAAATATGTTTCATGTGAATGGTTAGACTGACAGATCTTTATGGCTTGGTGGAAATGGGTCAATTGAAGGTGGTAGAGACAGGTGAGTTGAGAGAGATGTGGTTTGATGGTTGGAGGGAAGGAGAAGAGTGAAATGGGGGTGTTAGACAGGGAAGGGGTGTAGAAATGGAGAGAACCTTTAATTATTCAACTGTTGTTTTACTTTTCATATTTTCTGGTTTGACTTTGGTCTGCTAGTCTGCTAGTCAATATTTTCTGGTTTGACTTTGGTCTGCTAGTCAATATTTTCTGGTTTGACTTTGGTCTGCTAGTCTGCTAGTCAATATTTTCTGGTTTGACTTTGGTCTGCTAGTCAATATTTTCTGGTTTGACTTTGGTCTGCTAGTCTGCTAGTCTGCTAGTCAATATTTTCTGGTTTGACTTTGGTCTGCTAGTCTGCTAGTCTGCTAGTCAATATTTTCTGGTTTGACTTTGGTCTGCTAGTCTGCTAGTCAATATTTTCTGGTTTGACTTTGGTCTGCTAGTCTGCTAGTCAATATTTTCTGGTTTGACTTTGGTCTGCTAGTCAATATTTTCTGGTTTGACTTTGGTCTGCTAGTCTGCTAGTCTGCTAGTCAATATTTTCTGGTTTGACTTTGGTCTGCTAGTCTGCTAGTCTGCTAGTCAATATTTTCTGGTTTGACTTTGGTCTGCTAGTCTGCTAGTCTGCTAGTCAATATTTTCTGGTTTGACTTTGGTCTGCTAGTCTGCTAGTCAATATTTTCTGGTTTGACTTTGGTCTGCTAGTCAATATTTTCTGGTTTGACTTTGGTCTGCTAGTCTGCTAGTCAATATTTTCTGGTTTGACTTTGGTCTGCTAGTCTGCTAGTCTGCTAGTCAATATTTTCTGGTTTGACTTTGGTCTGCTAGTCTGCTAGTCAATATTTTCTGGTTTGACTTTGGTCTGCTAGTCTGCTAGTCAATATTTTCTGGTTTGACTTTGGTCTGCTAGTCAATATTTTCTGGTTTGACTTTGGTCTGCTAGTCAATATTTTCTGGTTTGACTTTGGTCTGCTAGTCTGCTAGTCAATATTTTCTGGTTTGACTTTGGTCTGCTAGTCTGCTAGTCAATATTTTCTGGTTTGACTTTGGTCTGCTAGTCTGCTAGTCAATATTTTCTGGTTTGACTTTGGTCTGCTAGTCTGCTAGTCAATATTTTCTGGTTTGACTTTGGTCTGCTAGTCTGCTAGTCAATATTTTCTGGTTTGACTTTGGTCTGCTAGTCTGCTAGTCAATATTTTCTGGTTTGACTGGCAATCTACACTGGTCTGCTAGTCAATATTTTCTGGTTTGACTGGCAATCTACACTGGTCTGCTAGTCAATATTTTCTGGTTTGACTGGCAATCTACACTGGTCTGCTAGTCGATATTTTCTGGTTTGACTGGCAATCTACACTGGTCTGCTAGTCAATATTTTCTGGTTTGACTGGCAATCTACACTGGTCTGCTAGTCAATATTTTCTGGTTTGACTGGCAATCTACACTGGTCTGCTAGTCAATATTTTCTGGTTTGACTGGCAATCTACACTGGTCTGCTAGTCAATATTTTCTGGTTTGACTGGCAATCTACACTGGTCTGCTAGTCAATATTTTCTGGTTTGACTGGCAATCTACACTGGTCTGCTAGTCAATATTTTCTGGTTTGACTGGCAATCTACACTGGTCTGCTAGTCAATATTTTCTGGTTTGACTGGCAATCTACACTGGTCTGCTAGTCAATATTTTCTGGTTTGACTGGCAATCTACACTGGTCTGCTAGTCGATATTTTCTGGTTTGACTGGCAATCTACACTGGTCTGCTAGTCAATATTTTCTGGTTTGACTGGCAATCTACACTGGTCTGCTAGTCAATATTTTCTGGTTTGACTGGCAATCTACACTGGTCTGCTAGTCGATATTTTCTGGTTTGACTGGCAATCTACACTGGTCTGCTAGTCAATATTTTCTGGTTTGACTGGCAATCTACACTGGTCTGCTAGTCAATATTTTCTGGTTTGACTGGCAATCTACACTGGTCTGCTAGTCGATATTTTCTGGTTTGACTGGCAATCTACACTGGTCTGCTAGTCAATATTTTCTGGTTTGACTGGCAATCTACACTGGTCTGCTAGTCGATATTTTCTGGTTTGACTGGCAATCTACACTGGTCTGCTAGTCGATATTTTCTGGTTTGACTGGCAATCTACACTGGTCTGCTAGTCAATATTTTCTGGTTTGACTGGCAATCTACACTGGTCTGCTAGTCAATATTTTCTGGTTTGACTGGCAATCTACACTGGTCTGCTAGTCAATATTTTCTGGTTTGACTGGCAATCTACACTGGTCTGCTAGTCGATATTTTCTGGTTTGACTGGCAATCTACACTGGTCTGCTAGTCAATATTTTCTGGTTTGACTGGCAATCTACACTGGTCTGCTAGTCGATATTTTCTGGTTTGACTGGCAATCTACACTGGTCTGCTAGTCGATATTTTCTGGTTTGACTGGCAATCTACACTGGTCTGCTAGTCCATATTTTCTGGTTTGACTGGCAATCTACACTGGTCTGCTAGTCTATATTTTCTGGTTTGACTGGCAATCTACACTGGTCTGCTAGTCAATATTTTCTGGTTTGACTGGCAATCTACACTGGTCTGCTAGTCAATATTTTCTGGTTTGACTGGCAATCTACACTGGTCTGCTAGTCGATATTTTCTGGTTTGACTGGCAATCTACACTGGTCTGCTAGTCGATATTTTCTGGTTTGACTGGCAATCTACACTGGTCTGCTAGTCGATATTTTCTGGTTTGACTGGCAATCTACACTGGTCTGCTAGTCGATATTTTCTGGTTTGACTGGCAATTTACACTGGTCTGCTAGTCGATATTTTCTGGTTTGACTGGCAATCTACACTGGTCTGCTAGTCGATATTTTCTGGTTTGACTGGCAATCTACACTGGTCTGCTAGTCGATATTTTCTGGTTTGACTGGCAATCTACACTGGTCTGCTAGTCGATATTTTCTGGTTTGACTGGCAATCTACACTGGTCTGCTAGTCGATATTTTCTGGTTTGACTGGCAATCTACACTGGTCTGCTAGTCGATATTTTCTGGTTTGACTGGCAATCTACACTGGTCTGCTAGTCAATATTTTCTGGTTTGACTGGCAATCTACACTGGTCTGCTAGTCAATATTTTCTGGTTTGACTGGCAATCTACACTGGTCTGCTAGTCGATATTTTCTGGTTTGACTGGCAATCTACACTGGTCTGCTAGTCGATATTTTCTGGTTTGACTGGCAATCTACACTGGTCTGCTAGTCAATATTTTCTGGTTTGACTGGCAATCTACACTGGTCTGCTAGTCTATATTTTCTGGTTTGACTGGCAATCTACACTGGTCTGCTAGTCAATATTTTCTGGTTTGACTGGCAATCTACACTGGTCTGCTAGTCAATATTTTCTGGTTTGACTGGCAATCTACACTGGTCTGCTAGTCGATATTTTCTGGTTTGACTGGCAATCTACACTGGTCTGCTAGTCGATATTTTCTGGTTTGACTGGCAATCTACACTGGTCTGCTAGTAAATATTTTCTGGTTTGACTGGCAATCTACACTGGTCTGCTAGTCGATATTTTCTGGTTTGACTGGCAATTTACACTGGTCTGCTAGTCGATATTTTCTGGTTTGACTGGCAATCTACACTGGTCTGCTAGTCCATATTTTCTGGTTTGACTGGCAATCTACACTGGTCTGCTAGTCGATATTTTCTGGTTTGACTGGCAATCTACACTGGTCTGCTAGTCAATATTTTCTGGTTTGACTGGCAATCTACACTGGTCTGCTAGTCAATATTTTCTGGTTTGACTGGCAATCTACACTGGTCTGCTAGTCAATATTTTCTGGTTTGACTGGCAATCTACTTTGGTCTGCTAGTCAATATTTTCTGGTTTGACTGGCAATCTACTTTGGTCTGCTAGTCAATATTTTCTGGTTTGACTGGCAATCTACTTTGGTCTGCTAGTCAATATTTTCTGGTTTGACTGGCAATCTACTTTGGTCTGCTAGTCAATATTTTCTGGTTTGACTGGCAATCTACTTTGGTCTGCTAGTCAATATTTTCTGGTTTGACTGGCAATCTACACTGGTCTGCTAGTCCATATTTTCTGGTTTGACTGGCAATCTACACTGGTCTGCTAGTCGATATTTTCTGGTTTGACTGGCAATCTACACTGGTCTGCTAGTCAATATTTTCTGGTTTGACTGGCAATCTACACTGGTCTGCTAGTCAATATTTTCTGGTTTGACTGGCAATCTACACTGGTCTGCTAGTCAATATTTTCTGGTTTGACTGGCAATCTACTTTGGTCTGCTAGTCAATATTTTCTGGTTTGACTGGCAATCTACTTTGGTCTGCTAGTCAATATTTTCTGGTTTGACTGGCAATCTACTTTGGTCTGCTAGTCAATATTTTCTGGTTTGACTGGCAATCTACTTTGGTCTGCTAGTCAATATTTTCTGGTTTGACTGGCAATCTACTTTGGTCTGCTAGTCAATATTTTCTGGTTTGACTGGCAATCTACTTTGGTCTGCTAGTCAATATTTTCTGGTTTGACTGGCAATCTACTTTGGTCTGCTAGTCAATATTTTCTGGTTTGACTGGCAATCTACTTTGGTCTGCTAGTCAATATTTTCTGGTTTGACTGGCAATCTACTTTGGTCTGCTAGTCAATATTTTCTGGTTTGACTGGCAATCTACACTGGTCTGCTAGTCAATATTTTCTGGTTTGACTGGCAATCTACACTGGTCTGCTAGTCAATATTTTCTGGTTTGACTGGCAATCTACACTGGTCTGTTAGTCAATATTTTCTGGTTTGACTGGCAATCTACTTTGGTCTGCTAGTCAATATTTTCTGGTTTGACTGGCAATCTACTTTGGTCTGCTAGTCAATATTTTCTGGTTTGACTGGCAATCTACTTTGGTCTGCTAGTCAATATTTTCTGGTTTGACTGGCAATCTACACTGGTCTGCTAGTAAATATTTTCTGGTTTGACTGGCAATCTACACTGGTCTGCTAGTCGATATTTTCTGGTTTGACTGGCAATTTACACTGGTCTGCTAGTCGATATTTTCTGGTTTGACTGGCAATCTACACTGGTCTGCTAGTCCATATTTTCTGGTTTGACTGGCAATCTACACTGGTCTGCTAGTCGATATTTTCTGGTTTGACTGGCAATCTACACTGGTCTGCTAGTCGATATTTTCTGGTTTGACTGGCAATCTACACTGGTCTGCTAGTCAATATTTTCTGGTTTGACTGGCAATCTACACTGGTCTGCTAGTCAATATTTTCTGGTTTGACTGGCAATCTACACTGGTCTGCTAGTCGATATTTTCTGGTTTGACTGGCAATCTACACTGGTCTGCTAGTCGATATTTTCTGGTTTGACTGGCAATCTACACTGGTCTGCTAGTCAATATTTTCTGGTTTGACTGGCAATCTACACTGGTCTGCTAGTCTATATTTTCTGGTTTGACTGGCAATCTACACTGGTCTGCTAGTCAATATTTTCTGGTTTGACTGGCAATCTACACTGGTCTGCTAGTCAATATTTTCTGGTTTGACTGGCAATCTACACTGGTCTGCTAGTCGATATTTTCTGGTTTGACTGGCAATCTACACTGGTCTGCTAGTCGATATTTTCTGGTTTGACTGGCAATCTACACTGGTCTGCTAGTAAATATTTTCTGGTTTGACTGGCAATCTACACTGGTCTGCTAGTCGATATTTTCTGGTTTGACTGGCAATTTACACTGGTCTGCTAGTCGATATTTTCTGGTTTGACTGGCAATCTACACTGGTCTGCTAGTCCATATTTTCTGGTTTGACTGGCAATCTACACTGGTCTGCTAGTCGATATTTTCTGGTTTGACTGGCAATCTACACTGGTCTGCTAGTCAATATTTTCTGGTTTGACTGGCAATCTACACTGGTCTGCTAGTCAATATTTTCTGGTTTGACTGGCAATCTACTTTGGTCTGCTAGTCAATATTTTCTGGTTTGACTGGCAATCTACTTTGGTCTGCTAGTCAATATTTTCTGGTTTGACTGGCAATCTACTTTGGTCTGCTAGTCAATATTTTCTGGTTTGACTGGCAATCTACTTTGGTCTGCTAGTCAATATTTTCTGGTTTGACTGGCAATCTACTTTGGTCTGCTAGTCAATATTTTCTGGTTTGACTGGCAATCTACACTGGTCTGCTAGTCCATATTTTCTGGTTTGACTGGCAATCTACACTGGTCTGCTAGTCGATATTTTCTGGTTTGACTGGCAATCTACACTGGTCTGCTAGTCAATATTTTCTGGTTTGACTGGCAATCTACACTGGTCTGCTAGTCAATATTTTCTGGTTTGACTGGCAATCTACACTGGTCTGCTAGTCAATATTTTCTGGTTTGACTGGCAATCTACTTTGGTCTGCTAGTCAATATTTTCTGGTTTGACTGGCAATCTACTTTGGTCTGCTAGTCAATATTTTCTGGTTTGACTGGCAATCTACTTTGGTCTGCTAGTCAATATTTTCTGGTTTGACTGGCAATCTACTTTGGTCTGCTAGTCAATATTTTCTGGTTTGACTGGCAATCTACTTTGGTCTGCTAGTCAATATTTTCTGGTTTGACTGGCAATCTACTTTGGTCTGCTAGTCAATATTTTCTGGTTTGACTGGCAATCTACTTTGGTCTGCTAGTCAATATTTTCTGGTTTGACTGGCAATCTACTTTGGTCTGCTAGTCAATATTTTCTGGTTTGACTGGCAATCTACTTTGGTCTGCTAGTCAATATTTTCTGGTTTGACTGGCAATCTACTTTGGTCTGCTAGTCAATATTTTCTGGTTTGACTGGCAATCTACTTTGGTCTGCTAGTCAATATTTTCTGGTTTGACTGGCAATCTACACTGGTCTGCTAGTCAATATTTTCTGGTTTGACTGGCAATCTACACTGGTCTGCTAGTCAATATTTTCTGGTTTGACTGGCAATCTACACTGGTCTGCTAGTCAATATTTTCTGGTTTGACTGGCAATCTACACTGGTCTGCTAGTCAATATTTTCTGGTTTGACTGGCAATCTACACTGGTCTGCTAGTCAATATTTTCTGGTTTGACTGGCAATCTACACTGGTCTGCTAGTCAATATTTTCTGGTTTGACTGGCAATCTACACTGGTCTGCTAGTCAATATTTTCTGGTTTGACTGGCAATCTACACTGGTCTGCTAGTCAATATTTTCTGGTTTGACTGGCAATCTACTTTGGTCTGCTAGTCAATATTTTCTGGTTTGACTGGCAATCTACTTTGGTCTGCTAGTCAATATTTTCTGGTTTGACTGGCAATCTACTTTGGTCTGCTAGTCAATATTTTCTGGTTTGACAGGCAATCTACACTGGTCTGCTAGTCAATATTTTCTGGTTTGACTGGCAATCTACACTGGTCTGCTAGTCAATATTTTCTGGTTTGACTGGCAATCTACACTGGTCTGCTAGTCAATATTTTCTGGTTTGACTGGCAATCTACACTGGTCTGCTAGTCAATATTTTCTGGTTTGACTGGCAATCTACACTGGTCTGCTAGTCAATATTTTCTGGTTTGACTGGCAATCTACACTGGTCTGCTAGTCAATATTTTCTGGTTTGACTGGCAATCTACACTGGTCTGCTAGTCAATATTTTCTGGTTTGACTGGCAATCTACACTGGTCTGCTAGTCAATATTTTCTGGTTTGACTGGCAATCTACTTTGGTCTGCTAGTCAATATTTTCTGGTTTGACTGGCAATCTACTTTGGTCTGCTAGTCAATATTTTCTGGTTTGACTGGCAATCTACTTTGGTCTGCTAGTCAATATTTTCTGGTTTGACTGGCAATCTACACTGGTCTGCTAGTCAATATTTTCTGTTTTGACTGGCAATCTACACTGGTCTGCTAGTCAATATTTTCTGGTTTGACTGGCAATCTACACTGGTCTGCTAGTCAATATTTTCTGGTTTGACTGGCAATCTACACTGGTCTGCTAGTCAATATTTTCTGGTTTGACTGGCAATCTACACTGGTCTGCTAGACAATATTTTCTGGTTTGACTGGCAATCTACACTGGTCTGCTAGTCAATATTTTCTGGTTTGACTGGCAATCTACTTTGGTCTGCTAGTCAATATTTTCTGGTTTGACTGGCAATCTACTTTGGTCTGCTAGTCAATATTTTCTGGTTTGACTGGCAATCTACACTGGTCTGCTAGTCAATATTTTCTGGTTTGACTGGCAATCTACACTGGTCTGCTAGTCAATATTTTCTGGTTTGACTGGCAATCTACACTGGTCTGCTAGTCAATATTTTCTGGTTTGACTGGCAATCTACACTGGTCTGCTAGTCGATATTTTCTGGTTTGACTGGCAATCTACACTGGTCTGCTAGTCAATATTTTCTGGTTTGACTGGCAATCTACACTGGTCTGCTAGTCAATATTTTCTGGTTTGACTGGCAATCTACACTGGTCTGCTAGTCAATATTTTCTGGTTTGACTGGCAATCTACACTGGTCTGCTAGTCAATATTTTCTGGTTTGACTGGCAATCTACACTGGTCTGCTAGTCAATATTTTCTGGTTTGACTGGCAATCTACACTGGTCTGCTAGTCAATATTTTCTGGTTTGACTGGCAATCTACACTGGTCTGCTAGTCAATATTTTCTGGTTTGACTGGCAATCTACTTTGGTCTGCTAGTCAATATTTTCTGGTTTGACTGGCAATCTACTTTGGTCTGCTAGTCAATATTTTCTGGTTTGACTGGCAATCTACTTTGGTCTGCTAGTCAATATTTTCTGGTTTGACTGGCAATCTACACTGGTCTGCTAGTCAATATTTTCTGGTTTGACTGGCAATCTACACTGGTCTGCTAGTCAATATTTTCTGGTTTGACTGGCAATCTACACTGGTCTGCTAGTCAATATTTTCTGGTTTGACTGGCAATCTACACTGGTCTGCTAGTCAATATTTTCTGGTTTGACTGGCAATCTACACTGGTCTGCTAGTCAATATTTTCTGGTTTGACTGGCAATCTACACTGGTCTGCTAGTCAATATTTTCTGGTTTGACTGGCAATCTACACTGGTCTGCTAGTCAATATTTTCTGGTTTGACTGGCAATCTACACTGGTCTGCTAGTCAATATTTTCTGGTTTGACTGGCAATCTACTTTGGTCTGCTAGTCAATATTTTCTGGTTTGACTGGCAATCTACTTTGGTCTGCTAGTCAATATTTTCTGGTTTGACTGGCAATCTACTTTGGTCTGCTAGTCAATATTTTCTGGTTTGACTGGCAATCTACACTGGTCTGCTAGTCAATATTTTCTGTTTTGACTGGCAATCTACACTGGTCTGCTAGTCAATATTTTCTGGTTTGACTGGCAATCTACACTGGTCTGCTAGTCAATATTTTCTGGTTTGACTGGCAATCTACACTGGTCTGCTAGTCAATATTTTCTGGTTTGACTGGCAATCTACACTGGTCTGCTAGTCAATATTTTCTGGTTTGACTGGCAATCTACACTGGTCTGCTAGTCAATATTTTCTGGTTTGACTGGCAATCTACTTTGGTCTGCTAGTCAATATTTTCTGGTTTGACTGGCAATCTACTTTGGTCTGCTAGTCAATATTTTCTGGTTTGACTGGCAATCTACACTGGTCTGCTAGTCAATATTTTCTGGTTTGACTGGCAATCTACACTGGTCTGCTAGTCAATATTTTCTGGTTTGACTGGCAATCTACACTGGTCTGCTAGTCAATATTTTCTGGTTTGACTGGCAATCTACACTGGTCTGCTAGTCGATATTTTCTGGTTTGACTGGCAATCTACACTGGTCTGCTAGTCAATATTTTCTGGTTTGACTGGCAATCTACACTGGTCTGCTAGTCAATATTTTCTGGTTTGACTGGCAATCTACTTTGGTCTGCTAGTCAATATTTTCTGGTTTGACTGGCAATCTACACTGGTCTGCTAGTCAATATTTTCTGTTTTGACTGGCAATCTACACTGGTCTGCTAGTCAATATTTTCTGGTTTGACTGGCAATCTACACTGGTCTGCTAGTCAATATTTTCTGGTTTGACTGGCAATCTACACTGGTCTGCTAGTCAATATTTTCTGGTTTGACTGGCAATCTACACTGGTCTGCTAGTCAATATTTTCTGGTTTGACTGGCAATCTACACTGGTCTGCTAGTCAATATTTTCTGGTTTGACTGGCAATCTACTTTGGTCTGCTAGTCAATATTTTCTGGTTTGACTGGCAATCTACTTTGGTCTGCTAGTCAATATTTTCTGGTTTGACTGGCAATCTACACTGGTCTGCTAGTCAATATTTTCTGGTTTGACTGGCAATCTACACTGGTCTGCTAGTCAATATTTTCTGGTTTGACTGGCAATCTACACTGGTCTGCTAGTCAATATTTTCTGGTTTGACTGGCAATCTACACTGGTCTGCTAGTCAATATTTTCTGGTTTGACTGGCAATCTACACTGGTCTGCTAGTCAATATTTTCTGGTTTGACTGGCAATCTACACTGGTCTGCTAGTCAATATTTTCTGGTTTGACTGGCAATCTACACTGGTCTGCTAGTCAATATTTTCTGGTTTGACTGGCAATCTACACTGGTCTGCTAGTCGATATTTTCTGGTTTGACTGGCAATCTACACTGGTCTGCTAGTCGATATTTTCTGGTTTGACTGGCAATCTACACTGGTCTGCTAGTCAATATTTTCTGGTTTGACTGGCAATCTACACTGGTCTGCTAGTCGATATTTTCTGGTTTGACTGGCAATCTACACTGGTCTGCTAGTCGATATTTTCTGGTTTGACTGGCAATCTACACTGGTCTGCTAGTCGATATTTTCTGGTTTGACTGGCAATCTACACTGGTCTGCTAGTCGATATTTTCTGGTTTGACTGGCAATCTACACTGGTCTGCTAGTCGATATTTTCTGGTTTGACTGGCAATCTACACTGGTCTGCTAGTCGATATTTTCTGGTTTGACTGGCAATCTACACTGGTCTGCTAGTCAATATTTTCTGGTTTGACTGGCAATCTACACTGGTCTGCTAGTCAATATTTTCTGGTTTGACTGGCAATCTACTTTGGTCTGCTAGTCAATATTTTCTGGTTTGACTGGCAATCTACTTTGGTCTGCTAGTCAATATTTTCTGGTTTGACTGGCAATCTACTTTGGTCTGCTGGTCAATATTTTCTGGTTTGACTGGCAATCTACTTTGGTCTGCTAGTCAATATTTTCTGGTTTGACTGGCAATCTACTTTGGTCTGCTAGTCAATATTTTCTGGTTTGACTGGCAATCTACTTTGGTCTGCTAGTCAATATTTTCTGGTTTGACTGGCAATCTACTTTGGTCTGCTAGTCAATATTTTCTGGTTTGACTGGCAATCTACTTTGGTCTGCTAGTCAATATTTTCTGGTTTGACTGGCAATCTACTTTGGTCTGCTAGTCAATATTTTCTGGTTTGACTGGCAATCTACTTTGGTCTGCTAGTCAATATTTTCTGGTTTGACTGGCAATCTACACTGGTCTGCTAGTCAATATTTTCTGGTTTGACTGGCAATCTACACTGGTCTGCTAGTCAATATTTTCTGGTTTGACTGGCAATCTACACTGGTCTGCTAGTCAATATTTTCTGGTTTGACTGGCAATCTACTTTGGTCTGCTAGTCAATATTTTCTGGTTTGACTGGCAATCTACACTGGTCTGCTAGTCAATATTTTCTGGTTTGACTGGCAATCTACACTGGTCTGCTAGTCAATATTTTCTGGTTTGACTGGCAATCTACACTGGTCTGCTAGTCAATATTTTCTGGTTTGACTGGCAATCTACACTGGTCTGCTAGTCAATATTTTCTGGTTTGACTGGCAATCTACACTGGTCTGCTAGTCAATATTTTCTGGTTTGACTGGCAATCTACACTGGTCTGCTAGTCAATATTTTCTGGTTTGACTGGCAATCTACACTGGTCTGCTAGTCAATATTTTCTGGTTTGACTGGCAATCTACACTGGTCTGCTAGTCAATATTTTCTGGTTTGACTGGTAATCTACACTGGTCTGCTAGTCAATATTTTCTGGTTTGACTGGCAATCTACACTGGTCTGCTAGTCAATATTGTCTGGTTTGACTGGCAATCTACACTGGTCTGCTAGTCAATATTTTCTGGTTTGACTGGTAATCTACACTGGTCTGCTAGTCAATATTTTCTGGTTTGACTGGCAATCTACTTTGGTCTGCTAGTCAATATTTTCTGGTTTGACTGGCAATCTACTTTGGTCTGCTAGTCAATATTTTCTGGTTTGACTGGCAATCTACTTTGGTCTGCTAGTCAATATTTTCTGGTTTAACTGGTGATCTACATTGGTCTGCTAGTCATATTTATTTTCCACTTTAAAAATGTTTCTGAAAAGCTAGAACATCGATGTCACCTCCTGGGAGAAGTTTGCACAGAACCTGGAGCACTTGCCCAAAAATATAGAATGCACAACGACTACACAGCCGACTCCTTCGATGTATGTCCCAAGTGCGGCAGACTCTGCCGTGCCAGGATTGGACTTTACAGCCATATGAGATCACACCGAGGAGAATAAGTCTGATTGTTTTGCCATCTTTGCTTGCGGTGTACAACTATTATTCCATAATTTCATATCTATAGTTCACTATCACATGAAATTCACGCATTACTCATCTGTTAGCTTGTCTATCACATACTGTGGTACATCCACATATCTATCTCTCTATGTATGTCTAATTTCACATAACAGGCTAATCATCTGTTTGTCTACACAGTTTATTACAAGTATATGAAACAGAAATAAAGTCTAGACACGGTACAAGAGGAGCCAATATCTGAGAAAAGAAGATTTTCATTGAAATTAATATCTTTCTCTTAACAGTGGCAGCAATGGAAGCCGCCTGATTGGACTTTCAAGGCTGATGCTAAGCTATCAAAATCATCGTTTTCAGTACAAGAGTCCATCTTGCGTGAGTTCTATCATCATGAGGGCTTCACAATCATCTTATACTTAGGATACATACCTGTTTGTTTTGTGGTTGTTCATTGTGCGAGTCATTTCTCATGTGAGAGAGTAGAAAGTTAGATCTAGTGTGTGAGGGTAGAACGTTATATCTAGTGTGTGAATAGTAGAAAGTGAGTTCGTGTGTGAGAGTAGAAAGTTATGTCTAGTGTGTGTGAGAGTAGAAAGTTATATCTAGTGTGTGTGAGAGTAGAAAGTTATATCTAGTGTGTGTGAGAGTAGAAAGTTATATCTAGTGTGTGTGAGAGTAGAAAGTTATATCTAGTGTGTGTGAGAGTAGAAAGTTAGTTCTTGTGTGTGTGGGAGTAGAAAGTTAGTTCTAGTGTGTGTGTGTGTGTAAGCAAGCCTTCTCTTGGCAGCCCAATGCCATTCTTATATAGATGCAGGTCTTCGTTAGTTGTTTCACTACTTCGTACAGTGTGTTGGAAATTGTCGGTAGTGCTTGTAAAAATCTTTTCCTCGTGTCGCAAGCTCCTTGCACTTACCCATTCAATCCCAGCCCGGCCGCCCGCCGTGGATATACTGATTTAAATTATTTTTCCTTACTCATTACTTACGAATAGACTGGCTAAATTTAGCCATCACGTGACTATCGGTAATGGCGGCTCCCATTGTAGTTTAGTTTCTATCACGTATGGTGTTCGAATCGTGATTTTTTTTTTTAATGGCCTTCAATTTTCTTCAAAATGTGGTGCAGAATGAAGATACTTATGAGTCGGACGACGATGGTGGAGAATTTTTTTATGGAGTTGAAGAGAATGAGAAGGAATCGGACGCTGGTGAGGAATAAGTTCAGGATGTAGAAGATGAAAGTAACGACACTGGCCTCGGTAGTGATGACGAATTGTCGGTAGAAGACGGTGACAACGTGACCCACCCCACAGGCAGGCCCTAGTAGTGATAGAGAATGGTCAAAGCAACGGAGTAATATCATTATTGAAAGATTTAGCGAGGAAACCGGTTCTGCAGATAATATAGATCCTGATCAAGATTACTCTGCTTTTGATTACCTTACATTATTTCTACCTCAGACCTTTGAGTATTGTGCAGAGCAAACCAATGCCTATATCAGAATTTTAGGGGGAAAAAATCCTTAATGGAAACCTGTTTCTCCTGATAACATGAAGGGCGTTCTTTATGTTTAGGGTTCATCAGTTACCCTCCTACAGAGTGTTTTGGTCTACTGTAGAATGTGCCTGCAGTGTCAAGTCAAGAAACAGGTTTGAAAGTATCAGCAAATATTTGCACCTCAATAATTTCAAATTCATTCCACGAGGACAAGATGCAATTTTTAAGATTAGACCTCTATTTGATATTCTAGCCAAGTCCAGAGAACTAATGAGGCCAGAACAGGATATTAGTATCGATGAAGCTATGGTTGCTTTTACAGGAAGACTCCAGTACAAGTAATATGTAAAAAAAAAAAAAAATCCTGTCCTTGAATTACAATTTGGTGTGCCGCAGATCCTCATACTAGATACATCTTTAACTTTGAGGTGTATACTGGAAAGTCAGACATTGGACAAGAAGATGAAAGATGTACTAGTTGTAATGAACCAAGGGAGATTACTTTGCAGCTTTTCACTTGGACATTTATAGCAAAATTGACAAAGAGTGAAACAGACATTTTATGATACATTTTTTTTCTCTTTTCTTAATTTTTCGCATCCAACATAAATGACACTCACAAAAACATGTGCACAGAAGAGTACCTCTTCCAGGTGTTGGGGGATTGATGCAGTTTAAATGGCTATTGACTCTGGTATGTTCTGTTTGGAACTTTTTTTTTTTTTTTTTTTTTGCGTTCGCCTTATTTATCTATTCCCCAAGGCGTGTGTGCGTTACACTGTGGTTTTTATTTTGCGCCTGTCGGCCCAGTGCATCCGACTTCAGCATGCATTTTCTAAGGGTTTGCTTCCCCGGGCTAACGACCGGTGCTGTGATGGAGATCGAACCCAGCACCTTCTGGTTGTGAGCCGTACCACTAGGCCACGCCGTCCCCCTGTTTGGAACTGAAAGATGAGATTTTGATTTCTTCTATGTGTAACAGTTCCAGCCGGATCAAGAGAGTTTAGGGCAGGGGTGATATGGTTGAAGACTCAGAACAAAGGTACCTGAATGCGTGTCAAGGTCACTCACCATCTCAACAAAGGGAATCGGAGTTGGAAAGAATGTACAGGTAGAAACTGACTTCTGGCGTTTTGATGTGGGGGGTGAGTGACAAATGCGACGGCAGCGGAGCGATAGATGAGTGACAGGGGTTCAGAGTAATTCGTTCCAATAACGACTGAATAGAGCCATCCCCCTGAGATCCATTGGTCAGCTCTGATACTGCTGGAGAGTATATAACACAGTCAAAAGTTTAGCTCAGCAGGCTGGATGGAGAGGAGAGCGAATGAGAGACTGTAGATAGGAGTCCGTTTAGCTCACCGATTAGATAGAGGAGCGATTGATAGACTGTTGTAGGAATGTTAGTGATAGAACAGGATCGCTCAAATAGGTGTGTGAGTTTTGTATTAATAGATAATCTGAACGTAGGTTGTAAGCAGGACACATTGTGAACGAGGCATGTACAGATCGCCCGCCTGAGGGGATTTGAGTAAGGAAGAGTTGTTGATAAGGTGTGTTGAGGACGCAGTTAAATAGATGTGTGTGTGATGTGAGTAGGGCAATAGAACTGGGTTTTGGATAGTTGGGAATTCCATCAAGAGCTAATGCTTAAAATTTCCACTTTAGTTAATATTTATATTAACATATATATAATATAGGAATATTTAGTTAAGATGATTTTATTGTATTGTGTTTGTAATTTCACTACTCATTTTTCTGGTATGAGTATTATATAATAAATATGCCATCTCCTGTGTGCTATATTTTTTGCTGTGTGTGGTCAGGAATGATGTGGATGAGTGTGATAATGTTCTAAGTTAGAATAACCCTAGGGCAAACAGTGGGATCTGCTACACATGTACCAGTAGTTTATTTATTTCATCATTACTTTTTGGCTGTGGCATTTAGCTAAATACAATGTGACCTATTGTTCCCGTCGACCACCTGTTGTTCTTGTCGCTCACCTGTTGTTCCCGTCGCCCACCTGTTGTTCCCGTCGCTCACCTGTTGTTCCCGTCGCTCACCTGTTGTTCTTGTTGCCCACCTGTTGTTCCCGTCGCTCACCTGTTGTTCTTGTCGCCCACCTGTTGTTCCCGTCGCCCACCTGTTGTTCCCGTCGCCCACCTGTTGTTTTTGTCGCCCACCTGTTCATCCAGATCTCCCGAGTATTATTCTGAATAATTCGTTTGACTGTGTGGTTACTGCAGGGTCTATCCAATTATTGTTACGAGGCTCCTGTTTTTGCCAATCTGTCAGCCATCTCGTTCCCTAGTAGCCCACTATGTCCAGGGATCCATTGCAAGGTGACATTTATCCCGTTGGCAGTTATGATGTGTTTGATCGCCCTTCCCACCAAGAATATTTCCTTATCTTTGTATGGGGTGTTCTTCAGCGCTTCCAGAACTGACTTGGAGTCACTAAAAGTTACAAAATCTTCTTGGTGGCTGCCTTTTCTGTCAGCTGTGTTTTTATGACTAGCAAGCAAAGATTTTCCCACGGTGGTGGTCCAAAAAAACTTATTTTCTGTTTCTCTCCTCTGGTAGATTGTGAATATGGCTTTCCTCTTCTGCTACATTCCTTCTCTTTTGCTTCTAAGTGCTTATTTGTACCCTATTTGGATGGTAATTTTCTTGTCTCTCTCTACCGCTTCAGTCAGTGCCCCCTTTTTCCTGATATCTAGCGGTTCTGCGTTGGCCTCTACCTCATACACTGCTGTTGGTGTTGATCTCTTTACGACTGCGGGAGAAGATAGTGTATATGGTTTTCTGCGTATTAATCTTTAGTTTCCACAGTTCGCCGGATACTGAAATTGTTAGTAGTGCTCAGTCGATCTTGGCTTTTACCAAAATGGGATATTTCTCGGTGGTCCAAATGGCGAGATCATCAGCAAACAATGCCTTTGACACGTTTAGATATGAGGTCATTTATATAGATGAGGAAAAGGGTGGAGCTTAGAGGAGACTCCTGTGGCAGTCGTTCTTCTGACGTTCTTTTACTTAATGTTGCACCTGCAAAGTTGGTATCTATGGTTCTGTGGGTCAAAAAGGCCTGTATCCATTTGACCATCTTTCCTTCTATTCCCATGTTCCTCAAAAGTTAGTTCTAGTGTGTGTGTGTGAGAGAGAGAGAGTAGTAGATGTTAGGTGTGGGAGAGAGGAAGAAGAGAGAGGAATAGATGTTAGGTGTGGAACAGAAAGAGAGAGGAAGAATAGAGTAGTATGTGTTAGGTGTGGAAGAGAGAGAGAGAGAGGAAGAATAGAGTAGTATGTGTTAGGTGTGGAAGAGAGAGAGAGAGAGAGGAAGAATAGAGTAGTATGTGTTAGGTGTGGAAGAGAGAGAGAGGAAGAATAGAGTAGTATGTGTTAGGTGTGGAAGAGAGAGAGAGGAAGAATAGAGTAGTATGTGTTAGGTGTGGAAGAGAGAGAGAGAGAGAGGAAGAATAGAGTAGTATGTGTTAGGTGTGGAAGAGAGAGAGAGGAAGAATAGAGTAGTATGTGTTAGGTGTGGAAGAGAGAGAGAGAGGAAGAATAGAGTAGTATGTGTTAGGTGTGGAAAAGAAAGAGGAATGAGAGAGAGTAGTAGGTGTTAGGTGTGGAAGAGAGAGAGAGAGAGCGAGCGGTGGATGAGAAAAGAGCTGAGGTGATCATCACAATTGTATAACTGATGAATGTCTTATCTTCCTATCACAGGCACTGAGGCATTTTCTGGTCTGCCAACTTTCCAGGTACTGTAGGCAGGTCACCTTGTGTTCATGAGTGGAATTGTTCCATGCCAAGGCAGAGTCTCATGAGGTGAAGAGCAGCGAATTGTTCCATGCCAAGGCAGAGTCTCATGAGGTGAAGAGCAGCGAATTGTTCCATCAGTCTCATGAGGTGAAGAGCAGCGAATTTTTCTACTTTTTCGTTCGTCCTCAGATTAACCCTTTACACCCTAACCTGCCCATTGTATGTTTTTTTGGAAACCGGAAACACTACTACTATGTTCAATGCAACTGTTCATTGCTTGTTCTGTGCTGAGATATCATTTACATCGCATAAGCAATATTTGGTATATTAATAAGGCAAAGAAGTATCTCCCTGCGCTTATGAATATGTTTTTCCTATTTTAAGGCTTAGGGTGTAAAGGGTTAAGGTTACTGTTTCTCTTACATGCTCAGATCAAGGTCCCTGTTTCTCTGACATCCTCAGGCTATTTTCTATGGTGAAATTTGCTATGTTTGTTTTAGATTTCTAACCACTGCCTGGTTTATGATTTGGTCTGCTCCTGCAAGTTCCTTTGGTTTTTAAATAAAGGGGTTTCTCTTTAATCTCCCCATGCGATATACTGAGTGATCTGGCATCCGTTTAAACTTCTCCCCCTGCTGGAGTGTTTTTTGGTCTCTGCACGTCTCCATACATTCGACTCTTGTGATGTTCTCATAGCTCCAGTGATGATATGCTGGCCTTGGGGTGTATTCATTTTTTGAAGTTACTTTTTATTGCTGTGGACCATGCTCGTTGTTGAATGCCCACAATGAGTAAGTAAGTTTACACCCTGAAAAAGATGTTAAGTGGTGGGTTGTTGTAGCTTTCCTCACACCCCAAGCGTGCTGATGAAAGTGGGTAGGGGTCCTTCGGGCAGTTGTGCTATGCTTAGCTTAATCTGCATGTCACTCACTACTATGGGGACCACATCGATCACTCACCTTGATAGCCAGGCCGCCATGAAAACAGCCTGTTTCCAGGGAAGACTACAGGGAAGCGAGGTGTGGGTCTTGGTCAGTATGTTTTGCCTGACCAGACATTAGTGTTCCTCCCCATGTAGAGCCTGCTAGCCCGTATTCCAGCATTGGTCTTAAATAACGGTGTACAGTTTCTTTAGGGTGCCCGTGTTGAGCCCGATATCTTTCTCATTATGGCCTTCCGTTCTCCATTGTTATTCTTAGATAAGTTGGACATGTCAAGGGGAAGAGCCATTCACTTCTTGGGAGAAGATGGTGTACATGGTTTTGGTTTCGTTTAAAGCCATTTGCCTGTCCATGTCTCTATTTTATTTAGGACCTCTTGCATTTGGTTTCTAGCTACAGGTGTAGACTCTTTGAATGTCCATAGTCATCTGCATATAGTGCACTCTTTTAGGCATTTCTGTGATTATATCATTGATTGTACTCTTGCTGTCCTGTTATCTAAGTAATTGCTGATCCATTTGTACATGTTGTTGGTTACACCAGACCGCCCTTGTTTTCTTGAAATGCATCTTCTATCTCCTGCAAGATATATGTCACCCGATCTTCGGTCAATCTGTTTCTATGAAAACCTGCTTGTTAGGGGATAGCACATTCTTGTTATTCCGTATGCCAGGTTTAGTGTTAATGATTCGTTCCATTAATTTCCCCACACAGATGAGTAGACTAATAGGTCTGTAACTGTCTGGCTTCTCATGTTTAAGGATGGGGATAGTCCTTGCCTCCTTCCACACTGTGGGGACAGTTCCTTGTTTCCAGCTTGTGTTAAAGATGTGTACGGTACTGTAGCAGTCTGTTCTTTGCTACTTCTATTTTTTTTTGTCTTGTGAGTTTACTAATGCAATTCTGTCTTGGTTATATTTACTTTCAGATGCTCCTCGCATTGAGTGCTCCATGTGGTTTATTTCTTACTTAATATACCTTTTCATGCCTGTGGAGGTTTTGTTTTAATTTTGTTGGTGGGCAGTACATATTAAAGAGGCCATTAGATGAAGAGCAGACCTGCGCCAGTATATGTATGTGACATACGATTATGGAGAGATGTTGTGGCTTGACAATTAAACTCTGTTATCCCTTTAGCTCTGTTAGCACTCCCAGCGGTCAGACAGCGTGTGTCATCCAACACAACAAATCAATCAGCATAAGGAAATGAGCAGCTTTTTTGTACCGGGACACATCGGCTTTTTCATTTCTTGTACAGCGCGTGGCCAGTTCTCTCTCTCTCTCCCCTTCCTGTTATGTGTGTGCTAAAGTCAGAACAAAAGATGCAAATATGGCAGTCAAGCTGTAAACTACGACACAACTCATTCCATTCTCCGAACAACATCCTGCTACTGGCAAAGCCCTTTGCAGGGCTTTGTAGCAGGAGATTGAGAACAAACAAACAAATGTAGGTGTGTCTGATGAATGCATAAATACTTTGTGTGACTCAATAAGTAATATCTAGTGATGTCTGTAGCCTAGTTTGGTTGAAAGTGCTCGACATTTTTATATAACCCAACACCCTAGCCCGCATCCTTTGAGAAATGATTAAAAATCGTAACAACGTGAGCACATTTTGTTTGCATGAAACGAAACGTCCATGTTTTTAACAACCTTGCCAGATGTTCGTTTAACTAAAATGGCGTCACTAGTATACTATAACAACATTCACCTCACTGTCTAAACACACAACATTCACCTCATTACCCACAACTACTTCATTTATCCCTCTGTGTCTTACATGGACAAGATTAACATTTGCTCAGACAAAATAAACTAATCAGACAAAATAGACTAATCAGGATCAGAAAACAGATGTGTCGGACTGAAAAATGCAAATATTGCAATCAGGTTGTAAACTAGTGACACAACGCATTCCATTCTCCAAACTACATCCTGCTGCTTGCTAAGCCATGTTCAGGGCTTGGTATTGGGAACAAACGCAGAAGGGTCAGACAAAACACTCTGATCAGACTTTGTTAGTCAGGATCAGGCAAGAGCCCCACTTCGACTTCCTCGTAGTCCTCCCTGGAAAAGGGATGACCTTCTTGGCAGCCTGGCTAACAAGGTAGGTGAGTGGGTCGACGTGATCCCCATAAATAGTGAAAAACACGTAAAACATGGCGTAAAACATGGCGTGTATGAGGCCAGTATCAGCTTGACCCTGATGGGCTACAGAAGTAGATGACAGCTGCAAAACAGGAGTCGTCATTGAGGTGTTGGCAGAAGCAGCATGGACTTTGTGTTGCAAATAATAGTGTCGGTTCTTAGGTCAAAGCAAGACTTCTGATACAACAGAATTTGTGACATTTCTTCTATCCTTTAGTGATGACGTTGACTAGGACTCAATGAGAAATGTCCCTGGTGTCACACAGGTGGTCTCGTAATCACTACATGCTTGCGCACAAGTGCAATGATGAGCGAGTAGAAAGAGAAAATCAACAAAAGGGAAATAATGACAGCTAAGGAAGATATTCTACCAGAGCCGCTCACTTGCCTCAACCTGGTTGTTATCATCCTCTATGTCGAGAGCCGATGGTTCTTGCCTCAATTGGAAGTCCTTATATGGAAATGTTCTTGTAGAAAAATCACGCAATCTTTTATTGAGATTGAAAATGTCAAAGGTAATCCCAAAGCAGACACTGCTGTCAGGGATGAAGTTGTCAGTTCCCATTCTTGCTGTCTGTCTTTTCCCAACAGGAAACCAGTTTACAGCTGTTTGATCAGAGCTAGAATTAAACTTGGTACCTTAACCGTGAGAAACAAGAACTCTTCCACCCTGCGACACCAACACTCAAACTTACTTAACCCATTCAATCCCAGCTGATCAGAAAAACTCAACTGAATTCCCATGGCAAGGGGAATAACTCCGCAAAAATTAGACATGACAAACACAATTTTTATCTGTGTGATTCAAACTCCAGTTTACAGATAAATGGAAGAGATACTCTTCTGTGCACATGTTTATTTTAGTGTCATGTATGTCGGATGCAAAAAATTAAACAAATGAAGAAAACAAAAAGTGTCAATATAAAATGTCTGTTTCACTCTTGTCAATTTTGCTGATAAAGTCTAAGTGAAAAGGTGCAAAGCAATCTCCCTTGGTTCATTGCAACTAGTACATCTTTCATCTTCTTGTCCAATGTCTGACTTTCCAGTAAACACCTCAGTTATAGAGGTATCTAGTATGAGGATCTGCGGCACACCAAATTTTAATTCCTCAAGGATCTTTTTCCCCTAAAATTCTGATGCAGGGCATATGCATTGGTTTGCTCTGCCAAGTACTCAAAACAGGTCTGAAGTAGAAATGATGAAAGTGAAAGGTAATCAAAAGCAGAAAAATCTGGATCTATGTCATCTGCAGGACCTGTTCCCTCACTAAATCCTTCAATAATGATATTACTCCGTTGCTTTGACCATTCTCTATCACCACTAGGGCCTGCCTGTGGGCCGGGTCACTTTGTCACCGTCTTCTACTGATAATTCGTCATCACTACCGAGGCCAGTGTCGCTACTTTCATCTTCTAAGTCCTTAACTTATTCCTCATCAACGTCTGATTCGTTCTCATTCTCTTCAACTCCATCAACAAATTCGCAACCACTTATCGTCTGACTCATAAGTATCTTCAGTCCGCACCAAGTTTTGAAGAAAATTGAAGGTCATTTTTTAAAAAACACGGCTCGAATATCATACGTGATAGAAACGATCTGTAAACAGCAATGGGAGCCGCCATTTCCGGTAGTCACGCGAAGGCTAAATTTAGCGTGTCTATTCGCAAGTAAAACGTTAGAAAAAATAATTTAAATCAGTATATCCACGGCGGCCGTCGCCGGCCGGTCTGGGATGGAGTCGATAGCGGCCGTCACCGGCCGGTCTGGGATTGAATGGGGATCAATATGCTGAGCAGCGCATGAGCTGCAGTGGTCAGCGACCCATAGCTGCCAAGACCCTTCTACACCTCCATGCGGTGATCCTGGATAACAGGCTGCAGCAGAGCAGACTGGCTAAGGAGAAGGGATCGAAGAGGGAATGCTAACCCGGTACTAAAAAAATGCTTGCTGAAGTCGGAGTGTTGGACCGAAAGGTGCAAATATCGCAGCCAAGCTATAAATTATGACACAACGTATTCCATTCTCTGGACTACATTCTGCTACTTACCCTTTCAGGGTTTGGTAGTGGGAGATTGAGAACGAATGAAGAAGAGGAGGAAGAATGAGTTAATGTACGGTAATGGAAACAATATGATGCCCACAAGAATGTTCCTGCTCACAGAATCAGTTGTATTTCTGCGTTAAATAATTTCTGCGACAGTATTACCACAGCCTGTTTCGGCTGTGTTTCAGTCAAAGTCTGAATCGGATGTCTGTTGAATATCCAGTGCGAACTGCATGATCATTGCTCTGATAAGATAATGTCATTTTCATCGAACCAAAAGGTCAACTTTGACATATTTAATGCATGTGTAAATATTGGTTATGGAATGTCACGAATTATGCATTAAAAAAAACTGATATGACAATGAGAGTGCCCTGTTATAATTTATGTATGAGAGTTCATTGATATGTATAAGGCATATTCCGACAGAAATTGACATCATGCCAGCAACACACTGTAAATGGTTACGTCCGTGCACATTTGGCTTCAATACACGATGAATTATATATTGTTTGATCAGCATCTAAATTACTCATGGATAGTCAATACACGTCCGATTCAGACTTATCCAGGACTAAAATGGGTTCATAAATGTAAACACGTATTTAAAAAAAGATGGCCCGTGGGGGCCACTTACTGTGAAGAACGGACGATCGATGGAGCACATAAACAGCAACCCCAGAGACGACCACCAATACATTGGTCCGACTCCCTTGCATCCTGCAACAACAATGCTACAGATGGACGACTCATTATCCATTCACCGTGGCACAAGACAGAGACCGCTGTAAGAGAAGTTAGGACCGGCAACAGTGTAACGGCTGCTGAAAAACGGGTCGTCCAGTAATCACTTGCTGGCACAATGTGTTTCTCCGCACCTTGTTTTGGCTATCTCTAGAATAGAATAACTTTGGTCATTGTTGCCTGGACATTTCCATTTTTCTTCTGCATTCATTCTCAATCTCCCACTACCAAGCCCTGAACTAGCTTATGTCGCTAGTTTACAGCTTGACTGCGATATTTGCACCTTTTGCTCAGGCAGGGACTTTTCCATATCTGAAGATGCTTACCGTGTTGTTTGAACTGTTTCCTATTACTGTGTCATGTGTTCTGGCACTTTTCAACACTTTAAAAAAAAAAAGGCAAAATCTGACTGTTTGGTCATTCTGTGATCAAGGGAAGTAAGAAAGATACCCGAAGGGATGTTATGACTGGTCTATGCTGCTGCTTTGTTCTCAATCTCCCGCTACCAAGCCCCGAAAACGACTTTGCAAGTAGCAGGATGTTCGGAGAAAGGAATGTGTTGTGCCATAGTTTACAGCTTGACTGTGATATTTACACCTTTCAGTCCAATACATCTGACTTCAGCAGGCATTTTTTAGTACATGGTTTGCCTTTCCTCTTCGATCCCTTCTCCTTAGCAGTCTGTTCTGTTGTAGCCAGTTATCAAGGATCACCACGTGGAGGCGTAGAAGGGTTTTGTCAGATGTGGGTCGCTGACCCTGACACTAGCAGCCAGATGTGGGTCACTGACCGCTGCAGCTCATCATCTTGATCCCACTAGCTTATACACATTTATATATATTACTGGACCCTAAAGCAGCAAGGGCAGACCAGGCCCTTAGCCTTGGTTGGCGGCTGGTTTAGGAGTGATGCCCTGACAGGCGAACAGATGGAGCATTGCTCTGCTGGTCCGGCAGCTTCTGCAGCTTGCCTTGTTCCAAATGTATTGGTATCACCTTTCCCTTGGAGCAAACAAGGCATACCAAGAAAGGGACCATACAGCATGGGCAACACATGGTCTCTATATTTTTGCTCGGGCTTTGTGCTAAAAGCCCAATTACTATCATCTGACAAGACAAAAAGAGCCAATGATGATTTTTTTAAAAAGCATTTGTGTGAGCTCTCCATCTGCATTTAGGAATACAGGCTGTGTGTATAGAGTTTTAACATCATGGCATGGAAGGAGGTCAACAGCCAACTCTGATTGTCTGAGGCCTAGAAGATGAGAGCTCTGATTGTTCACAACACTTGTCTCCATTAAAATAGCTTAGAAGTGAAACATCTTACTGCACATGCCCAATTAGGTCAGACATTATTGACCTATCTACTTGCGACACGTCTTAAGACATAACAAACGAACAAAAAACCCACACAAACTATTGACTGGTGTCCATAACTTCAAATGTTATATTTCTCTTGGTCAGCAAGTTATATTCTTCACTCACAAAAAGAATTTCTTTACTTTAGAAACTGTAAAACCACTGTTAGGTCCGGTTGTCTGTTTATAACTCCTAGTATCAACCAACCAAAACCAGATAAGTGCAGCAGCTAACTACAACATTAAGCTGATTCATTAAATGAGTAGTAGACATCAATAAAACTGGCAATTAGGGGAGGGAGGGGGGGCATGTGAACCTGACCTGTTTATTGTGATGTCATTTGCAGTAACAACAAAAATTGTATCCATCCCAGCCCACAAATATCCCCCCCCCCCCCCCCTAATTCATCCCACCTCCCCAACACAAAACATAAATTCTCTTCTCTCCCCCCCAATTTTGCAAATGTCATCGCAGCTGAGCCTGTTGGTGGTATGGTAATACCAGACACAATTTTTCCTCCACATTATTGATTTCTCTAGAGCTGAGCAGACGCCGGGGGGAGGGGGGTGTGAGCGCTGACTTGTTAATATATGCATGCAATAAACATTGGTATACAATTTCATGGTTCTGTTCAAACTGATGGAGGTACAGGACACAGGGGCACATTACTCTAATGGCTCAATCATTGTCGTCAAGACTTGCCTTTCGTCTTGGAGGCTACTTCTTTTGCCGCTTCTTTCGCTAGTGATTAAATAAAAAAAGGAAAAAAAATTTTTCTATCATAAACATGACATACACAAAGCCTCACAGAGATACAAGGCCTCACAAAGATACAAACATGAGATACAAGGCCTCACAAAGATACAAACATGAGATACAAGGCCTCACAAAGATACAATGCCCCACAAATATACAAACCTGAGACATGAGATACGCCTCACAGAGATACAAGGCCACACAGAGATAAAAGATATTTTTGAAAAAGTAACTCACAATTAAGATATTAACCACATGAAGCACAAAAGAATTAGGCTAAGTATTGAAAGACAATACTCAGTTGATATGGTGTAATAGTTTCATGTGTCAGCGACACTCATATGAAAGGACATGTGGGGAACATATGAGTTGTGACTTGCAACTTCGTCACAGAGCCGAAATTCAAGGACACAATAATATGATTATTTAAGCACAGGTGGGGACAGTTCAAACAAAGGACATGCACATCGTGCATTCATTGACAAGGCAAGGTTTTGATTAGCAGCTCGGGCAGGGGAGGGAAATGTTTACTTGTAAGTTGGAGACGATGGTGGGGGTACTGCGCCAGCCCAATTGCAATGATAGCCTAAGGCACAAACAGGGGCTGGAGGAATGTGATTGACACATGAAGTTGGGGACAAACTGTCAGAGGTGGCAAGACAGCCAGCTAATGGAATAGGTTTCACTTGGAGGAGCTTGTCAGATTGGCAAGTATTACATGCCCAAATAGTAACTGAGGCTACTAGCTGGTCAACCGAGGTATGACAAATGTACTAGGTGGCATGTGACAATATTTATATATAAGAAGTAAATGGCAGGTTTTAAGAAAAATAGGAATTGGATAAAACCAGGAGCAAGAGAGAGTTTGGGCAGAGCTGGTCAACTATGCTTCATTTGGAATTGTACTTGCGTAACAGATCTTAGCTGTGTAGGTTTATTAGGGAAAGGATTTTAGACATGTTTTATTAAAATTATTATAGTGTATGGCTGGGAGTAGAGCATTGATAGTCAGTAGCCATTCATTTTCTTAGAGTATTGAACTTGGTAGCCGAGCCAATGCAGATGTATTCAAATCCCTCCATTGGAAATTTCTCTCACGTAGTGACTACTAGAGATATATTTGAAGTCAAGAGTTTAGCAGAAGTTCTGTCAAGAAATCTTTGACGAGCAGTGCGATCCAGCTCTTTGACCATCAGATCGAGCCAGCTGTTTAACGATCATGTTGATCCAGCTCTTTGACGATCATGTTGATCCAGCTCTTTGACCATCAGATCGAGCCAGCTGTTTGACAATCACGTCAAACCATCTCTTTGACGATCATGTTGATCCATCTCTTTGACGATCACGTCAATCCAGCTCTTTGACGATCATGTTGATCCAGCTCTTTGACGATCACGTCAATCCAGCTCTTTGACGATCATGTTGATCCAGCTCTTTGACGATCATGTTGATCCATCTCTTTGACGATCACATTGATCCATCTCTTTGACCATCACGTCAATCCAGCTCTTTCATGATCACGTCGATCCAGTTCTTCCATAATCACATCGAGCCACTGCAGACAAAGACCATATAACCACGAACGATCCCCTAGGTTTAAGAACAAACACAAATCATTCATTCTGTGGCAATCCACAAACGTTTTGTTCAAGTTTTTAGTTCTTCTTCGTACGCTAAGTTTTTAGCTCGATTGATCAAGTGGTGGTTAGTCAATCAAGTTGTAGTTTCGTTAATCAAGTTGTAGGAGCGTTTTAGCAAAGTGTGTGAGAGAATTTGATTTGTTAGAAATTTATAGTTAGTAGTAATAAAGAATCTGTTCTATTGTGTTTTTATTTAAATAGTGTTTCTTGAATTTGTTTGAGTGTGAATATAATTAGTGCAGACCCCTTTCACCATCTGCTTTGGTATGTTGGCAAGATAGCACTGCTGCACTTGTGCTAATTGGGGTGAATGGTGGCCCTTCTATACTAGCGAGACGAGAAAGAAAGAAGTTGTATCGCTCACAGGTTCAGTTCTTGCACGTGCTGAGAATGACAACAAACAGACTCTGTAAACTCAGAGGCAGTAACGAAGAGAGAGTGGTCGTAAGGTGAGTGGCAACAAATTGACTCGGTTCAGTTCAGGCAGATAAGTAACTACGTCGGAGCACGAATTGTAACCTGAACCCTCAGGCAGCCTCTCAGAGCAGGCGTAACACAGGTACCAGAACCAGAGAGCACATTCCCAATGTGTTGGAATCCTTTTGTTCCACAGCGCAGTTTCGACAATATGACGTGAGCAGACCGTAAGGGACCAACAGCCGAAGTGCACTACGAGATTAGATAGTCTAAGTCTAGGTGAAAATGTTAGTTAACTAAAGAGGATAGAACTGGGTGTCAGAGGTTACAATCCAGTTGATGCCGACAACCTTAGATGGTTGAGTCAGTTGATGCCGACAACCTTAGATGGTTGAGTTCTAGATAAGAATAGATGATGATTGTTGTTCCTGTGTTCTCTACCTAGTCCTATTGAAGATGGTACCTAGCTAACCACTTGTTAAATCCTCTCACATCAAACCTGGACCTAATGAAGAGTTGGCTCAAACAAGAACAAAAATGGGCCAGGATTTTTGTACCTTCACGATAAATTTCCAAGACAGATTTCTTTATCAGGTTATTCATAGAGTATGTACATGTAAAGGTGTACAACTTTTTGCAGAAATATTTTTAAAACTCATATGGAGCTTTAACGGCCATATTCATTTTCAGCAACCCAAACAAGATGAAGCCAACTTGGCATCATCCCAGTCACACACAAAAAGTCCAGATTTTGATCAAGTGTAAAAGGCACTTACCTAATCTTTCCTCTTCTTTTCTCTTAGCTGCTTCCTCGCGCTGCTTCCGTATGATAGCTAATCTAGCTAAGTCTGCTTGAGCCTCTTCTGTTTTCCCTGCAATATGAAGGGCTTGATATCTGCGACGCGCTTCTTGCTTCTCTAGCTCCTCTCTATGGGAAAAAAACGAGAAAGGGCCCCTTGAGCAAATCTATCAAGAGGGGACACCTTGAGCAAATCTATCAAGAGGGGACACCTTGAGCAAATCTATCAAGAGGGGACACCTTGAGCAAATCTATCAAGAGGGGACACCTTGAGCAAATCTATCAAGAGGGGACACCTTGAGCAAATCTATCCAGAGGGGACACCTTGAGCAAATCTATCCAGAGGGGACACCTTGAGCAAATCTATCGAGAGGGGATACCTTGAGCAAATCTATCGAGAGGGGATACCTTGAGCAAATCTATCGAGAGGGGATACCTTGAGCAAATCTATCGAGAGGGGATACCTTGAGCAAATCTATCAAGAGGGGACACCTTGAGCAAATCTATCGAGAGGGGACACCTTGAGCAAATCTATCAAGAGGGGACACCTTGAGCAAATCTATCTTATACTTGTCATTTCTTATTTACAACCATGAGTCTTTCAACAATGACATCTTCATTCTAGTTTGACTAAACAATGAGAGAATTATTCTAGTGTAACTAAACAATGAGAGAATTATTTTAGTGTAACTAAACAATGAGAGAATTATTTTAGTGTAACTAAACAATGAGAGAATTATTTTAGTGTAACTAAACAATGAGAGAATTATTCTAGTGTAACTAAACAATGAGAGAATTATTTTAGTGTAACTAAACAATGAGAGAATTATTTTAGTGTAACTAAACAATGAGAGAATTATTTTAGTGTAACTAAACAATGAGAGAATTATTCTAGTGTAACTAAACAATGAGAGAATTATTTTAGTGTAACTAAACAATGAGAGAATTATTTTAGTGTAACTAAACAATGAGAGAATTATTTTAGTGTAACTAAACAATGAGAGAATTATTTTAGTGTAACTAAACAATGAGAGAATTATTTTAGTGTAACAACAATGAGAGAATTATTTTAGTGTAACTAAACAATGAGAGAATTATTTTAGTGTAACAACAATGAGAGAATTATTTTAGTGTAACAACAATGAGAGAATTATTTTAGTGTAACTAAACAATGAGAGAATTATTTTAGTGTAACAACAATGAGAGAATTATTTTAGTGTAACAACAATGAGAGAATTATTTTAGTGTAACAACAATGAGAGAATTATTTTAGTGTAACAACAATGAGAGAATTATTTTAGTGTAACTAAACAATGAGAGAATTATTTTAGTGTAACTAAACAATGAGAGAATTATTTTAGTGTAACTAAACAATGAGAGAATTATTTTAGTGTAACTAAACAATGAGAGAATTATTTTAGTGTAACTAAACAATGAGAGAATTATTTTAGTGTAACTAAACAATGAGAGAATTATTTTAGTGTAACTAAACAATGAGAGAATTATTTTAGTGTAACTAAACAATGAGAGAATTATTTTAGTGTAACTAAACAATGAGAGAATTATTTTAGTGTAACAACAATGAGAGAATTATTTTAGTGTAACAACAATGAGAGAATTATTTTAGTGTAACAACAATGAGAGAATTATTTTAGTGTAACTAAACAATGAGAGAATTATTTTAGTGTAACTAAACAATGAGAGAATTATTTTAGTGTAACTAAACAATGAGAGAATTATTTTAGTGTAACTAAACAATGAGAGAATTATTTTAGTGTAACTAAACAATGAGAGAATTATTTTAGTGTAACTAAACAATGAGAGAATTATTTTAGTGTAACTAAACAATGAGAGAATTATTTTAGTGTAACTAAACAATGAGAGAATTATTTTAGTGTAACTAAACAATGAGAGAATTATTTTAGTGTAACTAAACAATGAGAGAATTATTTTAGTGTAACTAAACAATGAGAGAATTATTTTAGTGTAACTAAACAATGAGAGAATTATTTTAGTGTAACTAAACAATGAGAGAATTATTTTAGTGTAACTAAACAATGAGAGAATTATTCTAGTGTAACTAAACAATGAGAGAATTATTTTAGTGTAACTAAACAATGAGAGAATTATTTTAGTGTAACTAAACAATGAGAGAATTATTTTAGTGTAACTAAACAATGAGAGAATTATTTTAGTGTAACTAAACAATGAGAGAATTATTCTAGTGTAACTAAACAATGAGAGAATTATTTTAGTGTAACTAAACAATGAGAGAATTATTTTAGTGTAACTAAACAATGAGAGAATTATTTTAGTGCGACTAAGCAATGAGAGAATTATTTTAGTGCGACTAAACAATGAGAGCTTCATTCTAGTGTAACTAAACAATGAGAGAATTATTTTAGTGCGACTAAACAATGAGAGAATTATTTTAGTGCGACTAAACAATGAGAGCTTCATTCTAGTGTAACTAAACAATGAGAGAATTATTTTAGTGCGACTAAACAATGAGAGAATTATTTTAGTGCGACTAAACAATGAGAGAATTATTTTAGTGCGACTAAACAATGAGAGAATTATTCTAGTGTAACTAAACAATGAGAGAATTATTTTAGTGCGACTAAACAATGAGAGAATTATTTTAGTGCGACTAAACAATGAGAGAATTATTCTAGTGCAACTAAACAATGAGAGAATTATTTTAGTGCGACTAAACAATGAGAGCTTCATTCTAGTGCAACTAAACAATGAGAGAATTATTTTAGTGCAACTAAACAATGAGAGAATTATTCTAGTTTGACTAAACAATGAGAGAATTATTCTAGTTTGACTAAACAATGAGAGAATTATTCTAGTTTGACTAAACAATGAGAGAATTATTTTAGTGTAACTAAACAATGAGAGAATTATTCTAGTGTAACTAAACAATGAGAGAATTATTTTAGTGTAACTAAACAATGAGAGAATTATTTTAGTGTAACTAAACAATGAGAGAATTATTTTAGTGTAACTAAACAATGAGAGAATTATTTTAGTGTAACTAAACAATGAGAGAATTATTTTAGTGTAACTAAACAATGAGAGAATTATTCTAGTGTAACTAAACAATGAGAGAATTATTTTAGTGTAACTAAACAATGAGAGAATTATTTTAGTGTAACTAAACAATGAGAGAATTATTTTAGTGCGACTAAACAATGAGAGAATTATTTTAGTGCGACTAAACAATGAGAGCTTCATTCTAGTGTAACTAAACAATGAGAGAATTATTTTAGTGCGACTAAACAATGAGATAATTATTTTAGTGCGACTAAACAATGAGAGCTTCATTCTAGTGTAACTAAACAATGAGAGAATTATTTTAGTGCGACTAAACAATGAGAGAATTATTTTAGTGCGACTAAACAATGAGAGAATTATTCTAGTGTAACTAAACAATGAGAGAATTATTTTAGTGCGACTAAACAATGAGAGAATTATTTTAGTGCGACTAAACAATGAGAGAATTATTCTAGTGCAACTAAACAATGAGAGAATTATTTTAGTGCGACTAAACAATGAGAGCTTCATTCTAGTGCAACTAAACAATGAGAGAATTATTTTAGTGCAACTAAACAATGAGAGAATTATTCTAGTTTGACTAAACAATGAGAGAATTATTCTAGTTTGACTAAACAATGAGAGAATTATTCTAGTTTGACTAAACAATGAGAGAATTATTTTAGTGTAACTAAACAATGAGAGAATTATTCTAGTGTAACTAAACAATGAGAGAATTATTTTAGTGTAACTAAACAATGAGAGAATTATTTTAGTGTAACTAAACAATGAGAGAATTATTTTAGTGTAACTAAACAATGAGAGAATTATTCTGGTTTGACTAAACAATGAGAGAATTATTTTAGTGTAACAACAATGAGAGAATTATTCTAGTTTGACTAAACAATGAGAGAATTATTCTAGTGTAACTAAACAATGAGAGAATTATTTTAGTGTAACTAAACAATGAGAGAATTATTTTAGTGTAACTAAACAATGAGAGAATTATTTTAGTGTAACTAAACAATGAGAGAATTATTCTAGTGTAACTAAACAATGAGAGAATTATTTTAGTGTAACTAAACAATGAGAGAATTATTTTAGTGTAACTAAACAATGAGAGAATTATTTTAGTGTAACTAAACAATGAGAGAATTATTTTAGTGTAACTAAACAATGAGAGAATTATTTTAGTGTAACTAAACAATGAGAGAATTATTTTAGTGTAACTAAACAATGAGAGAATTATTTTAGTGTAACTAAACAATGAGAGAATTATTTTAGTGTAACAACAATGAGAGAATTATTTTAGTGTAACAACAATGAGAGAATTATTTTAGTGTAACAACAATGAGAGAATTATTTTAGTGTAACTAAACAATGAGAGAATTATTTTAGTGTAACAACAATGAGAGAATTATTTTAGTGTAACAACAATGAGAGAATTATTTTAGTGTAACAACAATGAGAGAATTATTTTAGTGTAACAACAATGAGAGAATTATTTTAGTGTAACTAAACAATGAGAGAATTATTTTAGTGTAACTAAACAATGAGAGAATTATTTTAGTGTAACTAAACAATGAGAGAATTATTTTAGTGTAACTAAACAATGAGAGAATTATTTTAGTGTAACTAAACAATGAGAGAATTATTTTAGTGTAACAACAATGAGAGAATTATTTTAGTGTAACTAAACAATGAGAGAATTATTTTAGTGTAACAACAATGAGAGAATTATTTTAGTGTAACAACAATGAGAGAATTATTTTAGTGTAACAACAATGAGAGAATTATTTTAGTGTAACAACAATGAGAGAATTATTTTAGTGTAACTAAACAATGAGAGAATTATTTTAGTGTAACTAAACAATGAGAGAATTATTTTAGTGTAACTAAACAATGAGAGAATTATTTTAGTGTAACTAAACAATGAGAGAATTATTTTAGTGTAACTAAACAATGAGAGAATTATTTTAGTGTAACTAAACAATGAGAGAATTATTTTAGTGTAACTAAACAATGAGAGAATTATTTTAGTGTAACTAAACAATGAGAGAATTATTTTAGTGTAACTAAACAATGAGAGAATTATTTTAGTGTAACTAAACAATGAGAGAATTATTTTAGTGTAACAACAATGAGAGAATTATTTTAGTGTAACAACAATGAGAGAATTATTTTAGTGTAACAACAATCAGAGAATTATTTTAGTGTAACTAAACAATGAGAGAATTATTTTAGTGTAACTAAACAATGAGAGAATTATTTTAGTGTAACTAAACAATGAGAGAATTATTTTAGTGTAACTAAACAATGAGAGAATTATTTTAGTGTAACTAAACAATGAGAGAATTATTTTAGTGTAACTAAACAATGAGAGAATTATTTTAGTGTAACTAAACAATGAGAGAATTATTTTAGTGTAACTAAACAATGAGAGAATTATTTTAGTGTAACTAAACAATGAGAGAATTATTTTAGTGTAACTAAACAATGAGAGAATTATTCTAGTGTAACTAAACAATGAGAGAATTATTTTAGTGTAACTAAACAATGAGAGAATTATTTTAGTGTAACTAAACAATGAGAGAATTATTTTAGTGTAACTAAACAATGAGAGAATTATTTTAGTGTAACTAAACAATGAGAGAATTATTCTAGTGTAACTAAACAATGAGAGAATTATTTTAGTGTAACTAAACAATGAGAGAATTATTTTAGTGTAACTAAACAATGAGAGAATTATTTTAGTGCGACTAAACAATGAGAGAATTATTTTAGTGCGACTAAACAATGAGAGCTTCATTCTAGTGTAACTAAACAATGAGAGAATTATTTTAGTGCGACTAAACAATGAGAGAATTATTTTAGTGCGACTAAACAATGAGAGCTTCATTCTAGTGCGACTAAACAATGAGAGAATTATTTTAGTGCGACTAAACAATGAGAGAATTATTTTAGTGCGACTAAACAATGAGAGAATTATTTTAGTGCGACTAAACAATGAGAGAATTATTCTAGTGTAACTAAACAATGAGAGAATTATTTTAGTGCGACTAAACAATGAGAGAATTATTTTAGTGCGACTAAACAATGAGAGAATTATTCTAGTGCAACTAAACAATGAGAGAATTATTTTAGTGCGACTAAACAATGAGAGCTTCATTCTAGTGCAACTAAACAATGAGAGAATTATTTTAGTGCAACTAAACAATGAGAGAATTATTCTAGTTTGACTAAACAATGAGAGAATTATTCTAGTTTGACTAAACAATGAGAGAATTATTCTAGTTTGACTAAACAATGAGAGAATTATTTTAGTGTAACTAAACAATGAGAGAATTATTCTAGTGTAACTAAACAATGAGAGAATTATTTTAGTGTAACTAAACAATGAGAGAATTATTTTAGTGTAACTAAACAATGAGAGAATTATTTTAGTGTAACTAAACAATGAGAGAATTATTTTAGTGTAACTAAACAATGAGAGAATTATTTTAGTGTAACTAAACAATGAGAGAATTATTCTAGTGTAACTAAACAATGAGAGAATTATTTTAGTGTAACTAAACAATGAGAGAATTATTTTAGTGTAACTAAACAATGAGAGAATTATTTTAGTGCGACTAAACAATGAGAGAATTATTTTAGTGCGACTAAACAATGAGAGCTTCATTCTAGTGTAACTAAACAATGAGAGAATTATTTTAGTGCGACTAAACAATGAGAGAATTATTTTAGTGCGACTAAACAATGAGAGCTTCATTCTAGTGTAACTAAACAATGAGAGAATTATTTTAGTGCGACTAAACAATGAGAGAATTATTTTAGTGCGACTAAACAATGAGAGAATTATTTTAGTGCGACTAAACAATGAGAGAATTATTCTAGTGTAACTAAACAATGAGAGAATTATTTTAGTGCGACTAAACAATGAGAGAATTATTTTAGTGCGACTAAACAATGAGAGAATTATTCTAGTGCAACTAAACAATGAGAGAATTATTTTAGTGCGACTAAACAATGAGAGCTTCATTCTAGTGCAACTAAACAATGAGAGAATTATTTTAGTGCAACTAAACAATGAGAGAATTATTCTAGTTTGACTAAACAATGAGAGAATTATTCTAGTTTGACTAAACAATGAGAGAATTATTCTAGTTTGACTAAACAATGAGAGAATTATTTTAGTGTAACTAAACAATGAGAGAATTATTCTAGTGTAACTAAACAATGAGAGAATTATTTTAGTGTAACTAAACAATGAGAGAATTATTTTAGTGTAACTAAACAATGAGAGAATTATTTTAGTGTAACTAAACAATGAGAGAATTATTCTGGTTTGACTAAACAATGAGAGAATTATTTTAGTGTAACAACAATGAGAGAATTATTCTAGTTTGACTAAACAATGAGAGAATTATTTTAGTGTAACTAAACAATGAGAGAATTATTCTAGTGTAACTAAACAATGAGAGAATTATTTTAGTGTAACTAAACAATGAGAGAATTATTTTAGTGTAACTAAACAATGAGAGAATTATTTTAGTGTAACTAAACAATGAGAGAATTATTCTGGTTTGACTAAACAATGAGAGAATTATTTTAGTGTAACAACAATGAGAGAATTATTCTAGTTTGACTAAACAATGAGAGAATTATTCTAGTTTGACTAAACAATGAGAGAATTATTCTAGTGTAACTAAACAATGAGAGAATTATTTTAGTGTAACTAAACAATGAGAGAATTATTTTAGTGTAACTAAACAATGAGAGAATTATTTTAGTGTAACTAAACAATGAGAGAATTATTCTAGTGTAACTAAATAATGAGAGAATTATTTTAGTGTAACTAAACAATGAGAGAATTATTTTAGTGTAACTAAACAATGAGAGAATTATTTTAGTGTAACTAAACAATGAGAGAATTATTCTAGTGTAACTAAACAATGAGAGAATTATTTTAGTGTAACTAAACAATGAGAGAATTATTTTAGTGTAACTAAACAATGAGAGAATTATTTTAGTGTAACAACAATGAGAGAATTATTTTAGTGTAACTAAACAATGAGAGAATTATTTTAGTGTAACAACAATGAGAGAATTATTTTAGTGTAACAACAATGAGAGAATTATTTTAGTGTAACTAAACAATGAGAGAATTATTTTAGTGTAACAACAATGAGAGAATTATTTTAGTGTAACAACAATGAGAGAATTATTTTAGTGTAACAACAATGAGAGAATTATTTTAGTGTAACTAAACAATGAGAGAATTATTTTAGTGTAACTAAACAATGAGAGAATTATTTTAGTGTAACTAAACAATGAGAGAATTATTTTAGTGTAACTAAACAATGAGAGAATTATTTTAGTGTAACTAAACAATGAGAGAATTATTTTAGTGTAACTAAACAATGAGAGAATTATTTTAGTGTAACAAAACAATGAGAGAATTATTTTAGTGTAACTAAACAATGAGAGAATTATTTTAGTGTAACTAAACAATGAGAGAATTATTTTAGTGTAACTAAACAATGAGAGAATTATTTTAGATTAACTAAACAATGAGAGAATTATTTTAGTGTAACAATGAGAGAATTATTTTAGTGTAACAACAATGAGAGAATTATTTTAGTGTAACAACAATGAGAGAATTATTTTAGTGTAACTAAACAATGAGAGAATTATTTTAGTGTAACTAAACAATGAGAGAATTATTTTAGTGTAACTAAACAATGAGAGAATTATTTTAGTGTAACTAAACAATGAGAGAATTATTTTAGTGTAACTAAACAATGAGAGAATTATTTTAGTGTAACTAAACAATGAGAGAATTATTTTAGTGTAACTAAACAATGAGAGAATTATTTTAGTGTAACTAAACAATGAGAGAATTATTTTAGTGTAACTAAACAATGAGAGAATTATTTTAGTGTAACTAAACAATGAGAGAATTATTCTAGTGTAACTAAACAATGAGAGAATTATTTTAGTGTAACTAAACAATGAGAGAATTATTTTAGTGTAACTAAACAATGAGAGAATTATTTTAGTGTAACTAAACAATGAGAGAATTATTTTAGTGTAACTAAACAATGAGAGAATTATTCTAGTGTAACTAAACAATGAGAGAATTATTTTAGTGTAACTAAACAATGAGAGAATTATTTTAGTGTAACTAAACAATGAGAGAATTATTTTAGTGCGACTAAACAATGAGAGAATTATTTTAGTGCGACTAAACAATGAGAGCTTCATTCTAGTGTAACTAAACAATGAGAGAATTATTTTAGTGCGACTAAACAATGAGAGAATTATTTTAGTGCGACTAAACAATGAGAGCTTCATTCTAGTGTAACTAAACAATGAGAGAATTATTTTAGTGCGACTAAACAATGAGAGAATTATTTTAGTGCGACTAAACAATGAGAGAATTATTCTAGTGTAACTAAACAATGAGAGAATTATTTTAGTGCGACTAAACAATGAGAGAATTATTTTAGTGCGACTAAACAATAAGAGAATTATTCTAGTGCAACTAAACAATGAGAGAATTATTTTAGTGCGACTAAACAATGAGAGCTTCATTCTAGTGCAACTAAACAATGAGAGAATTATTTTAGTGCAACTAAACAATGAGAGAATTATTCTAGTTTGACTAAACAATGAGAGAATTATTCTAGTTTGACTAAACAATGAGAGAATTATTCTAGTTTGACTAAACAATGAGAGAATTATTTTAGTGTAACTAAACAATGAGAGAATTATTTTAGTGTAACTAAACAATGAGAGAATTATTTTAGTGCGACTAAACAATGAGAGAATTATTTTAGTGCGACTAAACAATGAGAGCTTCATTCTAGTGTAACTAAACAATGAGAGAATTATTTTAGTGCGACTAAACAATGAGAGAATTATTTTAGTGCGACTAAACAATGAGAGCTTCATTCTAGTGTAACTAAACAATGAGAGAATTATTTTAGTGCGACTAAACAATGAGAGAATTATTTTAGTGCGACTAAACAATGAGAGAATTATTTTAGTGCGACTAAACAATGAGAGAATTATTCTAGTGTAACTAAACAATGAGAGAATTATTTTAGTGCGACTAAACAATGAGAGAATTATTTTAGTGCGACTAAACAATGAGAGAATTATTCTAGTGCAACTAAACAATGAGAGAATTATTTTAGTGCGACTAAACAATGAGAGCTTCATTCTAGTGCAACTAAACAATGAGAGAATTATTTTAGTGCAACTAAACAATGAGAGAATTATTCTAGTTTGACTAAACAATGAGAGAATTATTCTAGTTTGACTAAACAATGAGAGAATTATTCTAGTTTGACTAAACAATGAGAGAATTATTTTAGTGTAACTAAACAATGAGAGAATTATTCTAGTGTAACTAAACAATGAGAGAATTATTTTAGTGTAACTAAACAATGAGAGAATTATTTTAGTGTAACTAAACAATGAGAGAATTATTTTAGTGTAACTAAACAATGAGAGAATTATTCTGGTTTGACTAAACAATGAGAGAATTATTTTAGTGTAACAACAGTGAGAGAATTATTCTAGTTTGACTAAACAATGAGAGAATTATTCTAGTTTGACTAAACAATGAGAGAATTTTTCTAGTTTGACTAAACAATGAGAGAATTATTCTAGTTTGACTAAACAATGAGAGAATTATTCTAGTGTAACTAAACAATGAGAGAATTATTCTAGTTTGACTAAACAATGAGAGAATTATTCTAGTGTAACTAAACAATGAGAGCTTCATTCTAGTGTAACTAAACAATGAGAGAATTATTTTAGTGTAACTAAACAATGAGAGAAATATTTTAGTGTAACTAAACAATGAGAGAAATATTTTAGTGAAACTAAACAATGACAGAAATATTTTAGTGTAACAATAATGAGAGAATTATTCTAGTTTGACTAAACAATGAGAGAATTATTCTAGTTTGACTAAACAATGAGAGAATTATTCTAGTTTGACTAAACAATGAGAGAATTATTTTAGTGTAACTAAACAATGAGAGAATTATTCTAGTGTAACTAAACAATGAGAGAATTATTTTAGTGTAACTAAACAATGAGAGAATTATTCTAGTGTAACTAAACAATGACAGCTTTATTCTAGTGTAACTAAACAATGAGAGAATTATTTTAGTGTAACTAAACAATGAGAGAATTATTTTAGTGTAACTAAACAATGAGAGAATTATTTTAGTGTAACTAAACAATGAGAGAATTATTTTAGTGTAACTAAACAATGAGAGAATTATTTTAGTGTAACTAAACAATGAGAGAATTATTTTAGTGTAACTAAACAATGAGAGAATTATTTTAGTGTAACTAAACAATGAGAGAATTATTTTAGTGTAACTAAACAATGAGAGAATTATTCTAGTGTAACTAAACAATGAGAGAATTATTTTAGTGTAACTAAACAATGAGAGAATTATTCTAGTGTAACTAAACAATGAGAGAATTATTCTAATTTGACTAAACAATGAGAGAATTATTCTAGTGTAACTAAACAATGAGAGAATTATTTTAGTGTAACTAAACAATGAGAGAATTATTTTAGTGTAACTAAACAATGAGAGAATTATTTTAGTGTAACAACAATGAGAGAATTATTTTAGTTTGACTAAACAATGAGAGAATTATTCTAGTTTGACTAAACAATGAGAGAATTATTCTAGTTTGACTAAACAATGAGAGAATTATTTTAGTGTAACTAAACAATGAGAGAATTATTTTAGTGTAACTAAACAATGAGAGAATTATTTTAGTGTAACAACAATGAGAGAATTATTTTAGTTTGACTAAACAATGAGAGAATTATTCTAGTTTGACTAAACAATGAGAGAATTATTCTAGTTTGACTAAACAATGAGAGAATTATTTTAGTGTAACTAAACAATGAGAGAATTATTTTAGTGTAACTAAACAATGAGAGAATTATTCTAGTTTGACTAAACAATGAGAGAATTATTCTAGTTTGACTAAACAATGAGAGAATTATTCTAGTTTGACTAAACAATGAGAGAATTATTTTAGTGTAACTAAACAATGAGAGAATTATTTTAGTGTAACTAAACAATGAGAGAATTATTCTAGTTTGACTAAACAATGAGAGAATTATTCTAGTGTAACTAAACAATGAGAGAATTATTCTAGTGTAACTAAACAATGAGAGAATTATTCTAGTGTAACTGACACAGGGAGTCATCTGCTACTGTCCAATGGTAATCCTGCCCATAAAGGTAGCCATGCTCACAAAGGTAATCCTACATGCATGACAAATAAAGGAGGCCTCTTCTTTGAGCTCAACTTTTCCTACCTACCTCTCTCGTCTTGACAGGGTAGTTCCAACAGTTTCTCCCATTTCCGAGACTTTTTTTGAACTTTTCCCAGCAGCACGGTTGGGGTTCTCTATATCTATCAAATGTGACACGCCCTTTGGTTTCCCCTGGAACAAAAGAAGTTTTCTGGTCAAATCAAATGTACATGATATCCTTTTGATTATTAATGAAGAAATACTGCTTGTGGCTTATACATGTTGGATGGAAATAAAGACATGGCCCACTATATTAGAAACAAGCTTATGTATATTTGAGATTTTAATAAAACATCAAGCCAGCAGCAAAGGAATTACGGGTGACGGTATCAGCTAGTAGTTAAGTGACACATCTCACAACTCGAAGGTGCTGGGTTCGCTCCCCATCACAGCACTCACTGTTACCCCGGGGAAGTAAACCCTTAGAAAATGCAGGAGGAACCACACCCTACATAAAATGCATGCAGAGGTCAGATACACTGGGCCGACAGGAGCAAAATAAAAACATAATGCAACACTTGGGGAATATAGAAATGAGGCGAACGCCCAAAACAATAAAAATGAATTACCTCCTCATCTTCACTGTCAGTTTCTGAGCCAGATTCTGAGGCTGGAAGATCTGGATTCTTAATGCCCGTCTCAGCAGCAACAGCAGCACTGGCTTCTCCTTCCTTCTCCTCTTCTTCTTCATCACTCTCAATGCCTTGCTGTCGCTGAAAACAAACAAAACAAGAGAATCTACAGGCCAGTTGTCATTCAGGCTCAACATCAGTATATGTTTTCAGGTATTCGGTCTTCGTCATAACTTTCTCTCCCTCCTCCAGCCCAACTTTCTCTCCCTCCTACAGCCCAACTCTCTCTCCCTCCTCCAGCCCAACTCTCTCTCCCTCCTCCAGCCCAACTTTCTCTCCCTCCTCCAGCTCAACTCTCTCTCCCTCCTCCAGCTCAACTCTCTCTCCCTCCTCCAGCTCAACTCTCTCTCCCTCCTCCAGCTCAACTCTCTCTCCCTCCTCCAGCTCAACTCTCTCTCCCTCCTCCAGCTCAACTCTCTCTCCCTCCTCCAGCTCAACTCTCTCTCCCTCCTCCAGCTCAACTCTCTCTCCCTCCTCCAGCTCAACTCTCTCTCCCTCCTCCAGCTCAACTCTCTCTCTCTCCCTCCTCCAGCTCAACTCTCTCTCTCTCCCTCCTCCAGCTCAACTCTCTCTCCCTCCTCCAGCCCAACTCTCTCTCCCTCCTCCAGCCCAACTCTCTCTCGTCTCCCTCCTCCAGCTCAACTCTCTCTCTCCTCCAGCCCAACTCTCTCTCCCTCCTCCAGCCTAACTCTCTCTCCCTCCTCCAGCCTACCTCTCTCTCCCTCCTCCAGCCTAACTCTCTCTCCCTCCTCCAGCCTACCTCTCTCTCCCTCCTCCAGCCTACCTCTCTCTCCCTCCTCCAGCCTACCTCTCTCTCCCTCCTCCAGCCCAACTCTCTCTCCCTCCTCCAGCCTAACTCTCTCTCCCTCCTCCAGCCCAACTCTCTCTCCCTCCTCCAGCTCAACTCTCTCTCCCTCCTCCAGCCTAACTCTCTCTCCCTCCTCCAGCCCAACTCTCTCTCCCTCCTCCAGCTCAACTCTCTCTCCCTCCTCCAGCCCAACTCTCTCTCCCTCCTCCAGCCCAACTCTCTCTCCCTCCTCCAGCCTAACTCTCTCTCCCTCCTCCAGCCTACCTCTCTCTCCCTCCTCCAGCCTACCTCTCTCTCCCTCCTCCAGCCTACCTCTCTCTCCCTCCTCCAGCCCAACTCTCTCTCCCTCCTCCAGCCTAACTCTCTCTCCCTCCTCCAGCCCAACTCTCTCTCCCTCCTCCAGCCTAACTCTCTCTCCCTCCTCCAGCCCAACTCTCTCTCCCTCCTCCAGCTCAACTCTCTCTCCCTCCTCCAGCCTAACTCTCTCTCCCTCCTCCAGCCCAACTCTCTCTCCCTCCTCCAGCCCAACTCTCTCTCCCTCCTCCAGCCCAACTCTCTCTCCCTCCTCCAGCCCAACTCTCTCCCTCCTCCAGCCCAACTCTCTCTCTCCTCCAGCCCAACTCTCTCTCTCCCTCCTCCAGCCTTTCTTTCCCTTCTGCTAGAACTGTTTCTGAAACACAAAATTTTCTTTGATTTCATAGTTGACAAAAATATGTCAAGCTCTGGCATTCTTTCAGTTCAGATTGTATCACTAAATGGCCGCCACAACCAACCTCTGTCTGACCTCTTATTTCTCCCCCATCTCCTTGCTACGTAGACCTGAATGGGTTAAAGTGCTTGAAATACTATCATTGGTTAGCGGGAGGGGATTGCATGGTCTAGTGACACGGCTCACGTCCCGAAGGTGCTGGGTTCACTCCCCAATCACATCACCGGCCGTTACGCCGGGGAAGCAAACCCTTATAAAATACAGGAGGCAGCAGAGCCTTACATAAATATGAATGCTGGAGTCGGACGCACTGGGCCAACAAGAACAAAATAAAAACATAATGCAACGTGCACCGCCTTGGGGAATAAAGAAATTAGGCGAACACCCAAAAAAGTTTCTTGTGAAAGGCGGCGTGAAACCTGCGGAAATTTACAGAAGACCGCAATCACAATATGGTGATGAGATACTCAGCCGCAGTAAGACATTTGAATAGTGTAAATGTTTTAAGAAGGCTGTTTTTCCGTGAATGATGATTCCGACAGTGGTGGCGCTCAACCCACCAGTCATTCCTGTGAATAACCAAATAGTGGAACGCCTTATCCTGGATGTGGATTTTCTACCCCATGCTGCTACTATCAACAGTGAACAGTACATTTGCTGATGTAAACAGCCTGGTTTGATCACAAAAGGTGGCCTGCTCCTGCAAGATAACACCAAACCTCATACTGCTCACTGCACTATGTGCCATCTGCAGCAAGATATTGCCACATCCACCTTACAGCCCAGACCTGGTTCCAAGTGATTTCCACCTGTTTGGATCCCTAAAAAAATTCCTGGGAGGTCAGAACTTTAGCTCTGATGACCAAGTGAAACAGACATACTGACAAATCTTTCTACGCTGGAGCTTTGCAAGCACTATTTCAACGCTGGAATAAGTGCATAAACGTTGCAGGAGATTATATAGATTAATTAGCTGTCAATGGTTTAGAATGATGATTGATCCCTGCATGTCAAGATCCCTACAGAATCACTGATAGCCTTCTCAAAACGAGCAGCTCATTGGTAGCATAGAAAAGGCAAGTGAAGGGAGATTATCGTTAATGAGGGATTTCAACTTTCCAGAAAGAAAATGGGATATGGCAAAACCTTTTGTTAAGTGCAAAACTAACAATTTTTTAATTCAACATGTAGAAGCAGCCACCAAGAGGCAAAAACACTCAACTTAGTTTTTAATACAGAGGAAAATATGATTGAAAACGTTACTGTTGGGGAACTGTTTGGCTCAAGTGACCATCAAATCATCCGTTGGGATCTTATTGCAGGGAAAGAAGTAAACATAAACACGCGAACATACAACTACTCTAAAGCAGATGTTAAGAAGATTAAAGAAGCAGTGAGCCACATAATCTGGAAAGATATTGTCGTAGGAACAGATGTTGAACAAGAGTGGGAGAATTTTAAAACAGTTCTAGAAACGCTAAAGGAAGAATGTGGATAAAAAAAGTGGATAACTAGATTTGTAGTTTAACGTAGAAGAGCTAAAAAATAAAGCATGGAAAAATATATAGGTAAATCAAAAAGAAACATATTTAAAATATTTGAACAAGCAGAACATAGTTCAGAAAGTGAATAAAACAGAAAAAATAGACTTCGAAAAAAAACTTACTCAGAGGATCAAGACTGATAGTAAAAGCGTCTTCTCTTATGTTAGAAATAAATAAATAACGAAAGACAAAGTAGGCCCTCCCATAGACAGTACAGGGAAAATAATAAGTGCGAATAGGGAGCTAGCTAATCTACTCAATCAGTACTTTGACACAGTCTACACAAGAGAGGACTGCTCCAAGATCCCAGACATTTATCTTTCAAAGAGATATGGATACATCGGGATTAAGATCAATCTGTATTACAGAGAAAATGGTTTTTAAAAAAATTGGAGGGGTTGAAAGTGGATAAATGTCCAGGTCAAGATGGTATTCATCCAAAATTGCATGTTTTAAAATATAGAGCAACCAGCAAAACTATTGGCTATATGATGTTCTCAATCACTTGCAAGAGGGATTGTTCCACGGCATTGGAAAGATGCAGGAGTGATCCCCTGATTCAAAAATGGCAAAAAATCAGATCCAGCAAATTATAGACTGGCGAGTTTAACGAGCATAGTCTGTCAATTGTTAGAGTCAATAATTGATAGAGTACCTCATAAAAGATTATTTCGAAAGTTAAAATCATTTAGAATAGGTGGGGAAATTGCCAAATGGATTGAAAATTGGTTAACAGGAAGAAGGCAGATGGTGGCCATAAATAAGAAATATTCTGAGTGGTGTGAAGTGAAAAATGGAGTACCACGGGGCTCAGTTTTGGGACCAATTTTGTTCTTGATATATATAAATGATTTGGACATTGATATGGGATCCATGATTGCAAAATTTACTGATGACACATAAGTATGCAGTAGTGTCTCATCTAAAGCAGAAGTGGATATATTGAGGTCGGATTTAGATAAAATTAAAGAATGGTCTGTAAGCTGGCAAATGGAGTTTAATGTAGATAAATGTACAGTCATCCACATGGGTAGATCCAATATGGAACATAATTACAGAATGGGCGAGAACAATATTAGAAAGAAAGATAAGGAAAGGGACCTAGGGGTTATAATAAATCATACAGGTAAGGTGAGTGAGCAAGTCCAGGTAGCAGTGAAAAAGATAAATACAATGTTAGGTATGATAAAAAGAAATATTTAACATAGGAGCAATGAAGTGATAGTCAAACTGTATAAAGCATTAGTTAGACCTAGATTGGAGTACTGCGTACAGGCGTGGAGTCCTTATCATAGAGGGGATATAAACATACTGGAAAGAATTTTTAAAAAAGAGCAACAAAGATGATAATGATTCCAGAATTAGTTAAGAGGAAAGACTCAGAAAAACTGGCCTACAGTGTCTAGAAATGAGAATTCTACTTCATTCAATCCTCATTTATGTTCTATGACTTCATTCAATCCTTATTTATGTTCTATGACTCCATTCAATCCTCATTTAAGGTATTTTTTTAACTAGCTACTTGAATTCTGATGTGCACACGCTCACTTCTATTTGGCTTGTATTTGGTCTTTTCTTGGCTTCCTAATCTGCTTGATTCCACATAATGGTAACACTGCAATCTTTTTGGTGTAAATGTATGTTTGCTAGGGACATATGCCACCCATCCGTAATCGGACACCTGACCTGCCTTCCAGCTCCCGAAGCACGCCATGGACATTAGGGATTGGTCATGGTCCCACACTGGCTCAGCCAAACTTCACCCTCACTGCTTGCAGCCTGGAAGAGCTATTCATCACGGACATGGTCAATTAGCATGAAGAGTACTTGCTGCCTAGGTGAATTACTAGTATGTTCAATCATTATATTTCTTCCTCTATGTTAAAACTTAAGCCTCCCTCCATGTGCTCTCTTTCTCTCTCTCTTTTGAGTGAAAGATGAGACTGATGATGAGTCAGTGAGTTGACCGAGTTAAAGTGTTTGTCTACCGACCGTCAGTGAGTTGACTGAGTTTAAGTGTTTGTCTACCAACCGTCAGTGAGTTGACTGAGTTTAAGTGTTTGTCTACCAACCGTCAGTGAGTTGACTGAGTTTAAGTGTTTGTCTACCAACCGTCAGTGAGTTGACTGAGTTTAAGTGTTTGTCTACCAACTGTCAGCCCCCCCCCCCCCCCCATTTTCCTTGCGCTCATGAGAACACTTTAGTGCTCAGGCTCTCTCGGCAAATGGCGAAGGGTGCAGATACTAATGGTTCCCTCACTGCTTGTACACACTCCTGATGCCCTCAGGTCAGTAGGAGTAGGCTGGTGTCTGGTCAGGTTAGTAGGGGTAGGCTGGGGTCTGGTCTGGTGAGTAGGGGTAGACTGGGGTCTGGTGAGTAGAGTGGTGGCTGGGGTCTGGTCAGTAGGGTGGTAGCTGGGGTCTGGTCAGATTAGTAGGGTAGTGGCTGGGGTCTGGTCAGGTTAGTAGGGTGGTGGCTGGGGTGTGGTCAGGTTAGTAGGGTAGTGGCTGGGGTCTCAGGTTAGTAGTGGTAGGCTGGGGTCTGGTCAAGTTAGTAGGGTGGTGGCTGGGATAGGTCAGGTCAGTAGGGTGGTGGCTGGGGTCTGATCAAGTCAGTAGGGGTAGGCTGGGGTGTGGTCAGGTCAGTAGGGTGGTGGCTGGGATCAGGTCAGATCAGTAGGGTGGTGGCTGGGGTCTGATCAGGTCAGTAGGGTGGTGGCTGGGGTTAGGTCAGGTGAGTAGGGTGGTGGCTGGGGTCAGGTGAGTAGAGTGGTGGCTGGGGTCAAGTGAGTAGAGTGGTGGCTGGGGTCAGGTGAGTAGGGTGGTAGCTGGGGTCAGGTGAGTAGAGTGGTGGCTGGGGTCAGGTGAGTAGGGTGCTGGCTGGGGTCAGGTGAGTAGGGTGGTAGTTGGGGTAAGGTTAAGTCAGTAGGGTCAAGTCAAGTGAGTAGGGTCAAGGCAGATGTATATACATACACACGCAAGTATGTATATGTGTTTACTAGCTAATCATTTAAAAAACTTTTACTATACCTTCTGCATTGGATTTCGCTAACTTCACAAGAATGTTGATATGGCTTTATTGTCAGTTCAGTTGTAAGTGTCAGAATCCCATAGATAGCAAACAAGAAAGTAAAAAAATGTCCTAAAGAAGCACGAAATATAACAAAATTGGATGTCTGGGAAATTAAATTGTTTTAACCCCATCAAATGCCACAACAGTATAGAAGGGAGGGTATGGTACCTAGAATACCAAAGTAAAGATGGACACATGTCATCAAAATTGTTCTGAAGATGACCGTGATGGAGGTGAAAGAACTGACCAAAGATTGGGAGTCTGATGTGAGCGATGTTCTTCAAAGAACATGTCATTTTGCTGTCAGTGATATTTTTGCACATATCCACTAAATGATCAGTGTTTACAGTGCCAGAATGACATGCTACAAAGAAAGCAATGTTAACAGTTTCACTACACTTTGGTCCACAGAAACTGATAAACGGCAGTGCTAAGAATAGAATTGCAATAATATTGTTTTTTACTACTTCTGATTGATCAAATCTGTATATTTTGCAGTAATTTCACATTTGTAATTTTACGCTGTGCTAGGATTTGTAAGCACTTCACATAACCAGTTTTTTAATAAACCATTCAGCATCCATAATGGGTTTCCTAATTTTATGTTTATATTAGAATCTTAAGGTATTGTCTCATGTCACTGGAAATGTTCACTTACAGAATGTGCACCATCACATGTTAACATAAACTGTTAAGAAAGCCCAAAGGCACGACTAGTTACAAGTCAACTCTAAAAATATGGTCAAGCCTAGCCTTCCTATGACTTGGTGGTCTGAAGTTGACCAAGACAGCTAATACTGTGTTGCTATCAGCTAGTCAAACATGGTAGCTGTCATATTTAACTGATGTCAACACTTTTGAAAAGAAAAGATTCAATGATTTTACAACAAACTTTTGTGCCATAAAATTCTCAAAGTTGGCTATAACATTTTATGAAACCAGCTAAAATGCTTTTACAAAATTTACTAGATGTTCGGCTATCCTCCAAAGCAGTATTTTGTTGACTAGACAAAATCTGCTAGACATGGCGGGGAGAAATGCTACATTGGTCAACACCGCACAAAACATGTGATCATCATTGTTTTAAACAATAAACTTACCCGCCATGCCTTTTCTTTTTCAGCTTTCTGTGCCTGCTCCCTGAGTTCGTCTTCGTCAGTGAAGTGTCTCCTTTGGCCCTTGTGGCTCTTCTTGCCTCCCCTACCTCCTGCTCCACCTCCTAAAACATGAAAGAGAAATATGTCATTCTCAAATAATGGACTGACCAATGGCATGTACCTACTCCTGCTTCACCTCCTAAAACACGAAAGAGAAGTATGTCATTCTTAAATAATGGACTGACCAATGGCCTGTCCTGCTCCACCTCCTAAAACATGAAAGAGAAATATGTCATTCTCAAATAATGGACTGACCAATGGCCTGTACCTACCTCCTAAAACATAACTAGTCATCTTGAGCAAGGCTACTCCCAGACAGCCAGTGTTTTTCTAGCTGGGACATGTCAAGAACATTATTGTGACCTGCACACAGTTTTTGTCAACCTGACCAAGGCCTTTGGCACTGTCAACAAATCATAGCAAAGTTTGGTTGTCCCAGCAGATTCATTACAGTTGTTTTCGCCAGTTTCATGATGGCATGAGTACTACACGAATGAGAACAGTCTGTAGCCTTCCAAGCCTCCAGCGGTGTCAAATAGGGATGTGTGTTAGCACGGACACTCTTTAGAGTGGTCTTTGCTTTCTGATGATGTACATAACCAGCTATTCAATACGAGACACCAAAAGTATTAGACCAAGGTGAAAGAAGTCACCATCTTGGATTTTGTTCGCTGATGCCTGCACCCTTAATACCTGCTCAGAACAAGATAGAAGAAGACATACAGTAGTTTTGGTCTTACAATCAGCACTAGAAAAACAGAGAAACTCTTCCAACATCACTATACACAACCAACATCTTCAATGAATATTGGCTCTGAGGTCAACAACAGGATTTCAAAGACAAGCTCTGTGTTGGAGAGACTATAAATGAATGTCTGAAACCTACAAGGCATCAGTGTTGCTACCAGGTATAAGTGTATCAATCATGATCTAGTGTTAACTAGTTTGTTTGCATACATGTGAAACATGGACAGTGTGTAGGAGACATGCCAGACAGCTAAACCATGTGAGCTGTTTCGCAGACTACGAAGGATTAAGTGACAGGAGAAAAAATACTGTACTCTTAATTTCTCAACAAGTCAAACATCTGTACACTTCTAGCACAGATAAGATGGCATGCCCAATGAGTGCTTTACCAAGCAGTTGCTATACAGTGAGTTCAGAACAGACAGCTGCCCACCAGGGAGGGGAGAGGGAGGCTGAAGAAATGCTAGAGAGACTTCTCATGTATGTCTCTAAGAAGTTTCAACTGTCACTGCCTAGGAAACATAACCGTTCTGCCTGATGCAATAGCATCACACAATGTGCTCAGATAGCAGAGGAAAATATAATCACAGAAGGAGAAAGTCAGCCAACTGAAAGAACAGAACGCCTGATGACCCAGCAACCATCTCCTCTCGTGTGTGTTCCAGGTGCAGCAAGTACAAGAAGGTTAGGAGTTGAGTCTAACTATACCCCTGGTTCGAAGCCTGGTTCGAACTCAAATTATAGTCCATAGTCACAAGTGCTGTTAGATGAAAGACTACTTCAGCTGTGACACATTTTTTAGTATGTCTCGCTGGCTTAGTGCTCTCTTGTGGCAAGACACATCCGTCATCTGGAGGTCCAGCTTTTAAATTCTAGGTTGCTCACTACTTCACATTATGTTGTTCATTATGTGTATTACTACTGTGCAGATAAATACTTTGTTTCAAAGTACAACAAAATCTGTCATGCCAAGATTGGACTTGATTACACCTCATAGCAAACCAGTCTGGTGATATTACCATCTTCGCTTATGATTGGCAACTATTATTACTTGTGTACAATTTTTTAAATAGTATAACAGATCTTAGCCGTAGAGACAATACATAGAAGGAGCTTAGACATGTTTCTTCTTCTTCTTCGTTCGTTCGTTCTCAATCTCCCACTATCAAACCCTGAAAGGGCATAAGTAGCAGAATGTAGTACAGAGAACGGAATGCGTTGTGTCGTAGCTTACAGCTTGGCTGTGATATTTGCAACTTTCGGTCCAACACATCCAACTTCAGCGAGCATTTTTTTAGTACCGGGTTAGCATTCCCTCTTCGATCCCTTCTCCTTAGCCAGTCTGCCCTGCTGCAGCCTGTTATCCAGGATCACCGCGTAGAGGTGTAGAAGGGTCTTGGCAGCTCTGGTTTGCTGGCCCTGACGCTAGCAGTCAGCTATGGGTTGCTAGCCACTGCAGCTCATGTGCTGCTCAGCATCTTGATACCAGACATGTTTCAACATTCAACCGAGTTGGAAGGAAGATAGAAAGAGCTTAGACAACCATTTTTCTTTCTCTATCTTGGGATTTTAAGGACTGAGTCAGTACAGTTGAACTCAGTCCCGCCAAAATTTGAGTAAACGAACTGCTTTGTCTCAAAACCACGCATGTGGGAGTTTATATAAACATACAAAACTTGATGTAACACATACTATGTGTCCACACATGAAACGGTAGTTGTGGTAGATGGGTAGACTTTTGCCGCCGACAAAACCGCCTTGTCTGGAAACCGCGCGATCAGGATGGGAAATGATGGAAAGCGAGCGAACTAAACGCGCGCCGTTTTGGAAATCCTGCCATCAGGGAAGGCAGATCAACATATAAATCCAGGTGACGAGAAGTGAGGTAGATTACATTTTAGACTACACATGGAGAGAGATGCTCAGTGGAGGGTCGGTGACGAAGATATGTCGTTGATGCAGATTTGAGTTGAGAACCACAGAGGTAGAACACTTCACTTCAGAGACAGATTTGAGAGGAGACACACAAACGGGTCGTGAGATTTTAACACAGTTTTGAGAACCGCAGATGAGGAAACAGTTCACTTCAGAGACAGGTAAATTTGAAAGAGGCGTTCAGTGGAGAGCAGGCGACGAAGAGAGGCCGTTGAGATAGACACGCAGCAAGCAAGGTAACTACCCCCATATTATGTAGTGGCCATAATTACAAGTCATCAGCAGCTAGAGGCAGTTTTCCAGTGATCCAATTGATCATATTTGACGCAGTCTATCCTGATCACATCGAGACCACTTTGATCTATGGCCGGCACAGAGGAACAAGATCACGGACGTCATACCTGAGTTTAGAACCTATGAACTTCACCATCAGCGGCAATCCGCAACAAAGTTAGATCGCAGCAGGCCAGATTAGGACAGGAGAAAGAACTGAGCAATAACAGTATTGATAAGGTTAGGTTTCCCGGTAGGAGCATTTTAGGTAAGCGCGTGAGAGAACGAATTTAAGTTGTTATAAATTTATAATTGGTGGTGTTACTTAATTAAAAAATCTGTTGTATTGTGTTTATATTTAGTGTGACTTGAATTTGTAATTAAGGAGTGTAGAATGAAATAGAATAGAGCAGACCCCTTTACCGTCTGCGACAGAACTTCATCAAATCGATCAGTTCTGATACAATAGTCTCTTGCCATTAAAATGACCACATAGAGATCGCTCTTGATAATTGTAATTATATACTACCTTATTCATGCCTGTACATCAATTGTGAAGAAAAGTTATGAAGTTTTAAGTGCATTAATTTTCCATTACACTGAGCAATATATATATATAGAAGAGAAGAAAAGTGTGACAATTCAGGTACTTGAAGCGAAGATATTTTTCTTGTTGATAAGTAAACACCATGACTTTACAGTTTTCAGCTGATTCAAATACATCTTTTCAATGCATAATCATGCTGACAGCACACAACAAATTCCTATTTCAAATCTCACATTAATTAACATCATTTTTAAAATATGTGTGAAAGATTTAGTCTTGCCAGACAAATCGTGTCTCAGTTCAGACAGTTCTTAGTCTTGCCAGAATTACGTCGCAAGCGTAATTATATATTTTCTTTAAAAAAGCAAATATAATTAGAGGCGGACTTTCCACAGGACTTGACCACCCATATCAGCAAATACAGCGACAGGGCGCAGAACAATCTAGGTGCACCCCAAAGCGGGAGAAAGGAAATGACGTCATTTTGAAATTAGGACCGGCAGGATAAATTGTCCAGGTGTTATAAAGACCAAGGCAATCCTGGGGCTAGGACAGTCAGAGAAAGAGAAAACGTCGAGGTCGCATTGACTGAGTTGCATCCTCAATTTACAGAAGTAAGGTATTAGCGATTTTATTTCTGTGTCAAAGTAATTAGAATTTCTTCAGTCATCGTAGATCTCACAGAAGCAGCCTAGATTAGTCGTAGCTACCCACTATGGAAGAGAACAGCTCTTCTGCCAGATTTTGATCGGCTAAGAGAAAATTTCACCAGATTATTTTCAACCAGCATCAGACAGGTGGCCAACCTTTCATCAATTGTATCAGGCCAGGTCATCCCGTAACCAGTGAGGTCGTTGGGGCACACATGAAGACATCCCCACAACCCCACGCCACCCATCTCTGTCAGATGCCGCTGCCTGTGACTCTTCTGGTCAGAGACTGGTCCATTCTTTTATGTTGTCCTTTCATCTCTTTTTGGGCCGGCCTCTTCGTCGTCTGCCATGCACCTTTCTGTGGAGGATTGTATTTGCAAGACCATTTGGTCTCGATATGTGACCGTACCAAGTGAGTTTCCTTCTTTTGACAGTTGCCAAGAGGTCTTAGAAAGGCCCTATTGCTGTTGTAATTCTATCTCGTATTTCCTCATTTGTAACTCGATCTTTGTACGTGACGTTTAAAAGTTTTCGGAAACATCTCATCTCCAAGGCCTGTATCCTTCGTTGAAGGTCAGCTGTAACTGTTCATGTCTCACACGCATAGAGGAATATTGACAGGACCAGTGTACGCATTAATCTGATTTCCGTGCATAGTGCTAACCGTTTATCTTGCCAGATTTTGTTAAGCCGTGCAAGTGTCGCTATTGTCTGTGCTATTCTGGCCAACACCTCACATTTTGATCCCTCATCACTGACAATCGACCCAAGATATTTAAAACGGTCAACCACTTCGAGTTCCTGACCGTTAGCTTTTATAGTGCTTCTTCCCTGTCTGAACACTGCTTGCTGCACGGCAATGATGTTCTCTGCTTGAGGTTTCAATCGGTCGAGGATTAGTCTAAGCATGACCTAGCTAGGGTGGCTGATGAGGCTTATTGTTCTGTACTTTTGGCACAGCTTTAGGTTTCCAGACTTATGTAACGGTATAACTATTGATTTCATCCATAAGTCCGGCCAGTTTCCTGTCGCCCATATTTTGTTGCAGATGTGTGTCAGGTCTTCCACCACTACCTCTCCACCTGCTTGTAAGAGCTCTGCTGGTATATTGTGCACGCCGGCCGCCTTCCCTCTTGTCAATGTCTTTACCACTGCAATTACCTCTTCCTTCGTTATCAGTTGGTTATCCTCTATATTTGTTGGTGTTGGGGGGATTGTTTTCTCAGGTTCGTTTCGCCCTTCATAGTTATATAGCTCGGAACAGTACTCTGCCATCGTGCCATAACGTCATTTTCTTCAATAAGGCAATTGCCACTTTTATCATGGATCATAAGGTTCCTGTCTTGTCTTGGTGTTACCAGTTCTTTGACAACCTTGTATGCTCCTTTAGCATCATTTCTGTTTAGTCTCTCTTCGATGTTTGTGCATTGCTCACATATCCACGCTTCTTTCGCCTCTCTCATCTTTTGTTGTATGGCTTTCTTTACCTCTTTATAACTGCCGACCTCCTCCGGTGGGTGATTGTGTTTTTTTCAAAGACGTTCTTGTATCACAAAGGTCTAAAATGTATTTGGTCACCCATGGCTTCTTTTTTGTTTGGTGGCATCCCAGGATCTCTGTTGCAGTATCTATGAGAGCTGCGTTAAGAGACTCTGTAACTGTATCTAGTCCTTCTCTGAGAGCTAACAGTGGCGCAAATCTCCCTCCCACCCTTGCTTGGAACACTTTGGTGATTTGTGGGTCCATTAGTTTGTCCAGGTCAAACTTTAGCCTGGTCACATCCCTCTTTGCAACTCCCTTCAATCGCAGATGCATGGTCATCATAACCAGATCGTGGTCGCTTCCTATATCAGCTCCGGGGAAACTTCTCAACATTGATAATTGTATAGTCGTCATTAGATCTCACAGAAGCAGACTAGATTAGTAACAGTTACCAATCTATAGAAGAGAACAGTACTTCTACCAGATTTAGATCAATTAGAGAAAATCTCACCAGAATATTTTCAACCAGCGACATACACGTGGCCGACCTGCACTATTTTAACACGTGGCCGCCCTTCATCATTTTAACACGTGGCCGCCCTCACCAATTTTGTAGTCATCGCAGAACCATCGTAGATTTCACAGCAGCAGCCTAGTCTTTCGACATCCACCACGCAGATCGACAGTCGTCATTAAGGAACAGAGCCAAGGACGTTTACCTGGGTTTAAACCACGAATTTACCATCGGTGTCAATACACCATAGATTCGGATCAACATTACAGTAGGCCAAGTGCGGAAAGTAGACTGATGACAATAGTTATAGGTTTAGCGGTAGTTAGAGTTGTAAGTCATAAATAACTATTAGATAGGAGCATGTAGTAAGTAGTGTATGATAGAAGAGTGGAAGAGAAGTTGTAGCGTGTAGAAATAAAGAATTTGTTTTTATTATTTTCAAATAGTGTCCTTAGTTTATTGAAGTGAGTGTTAGTTGAAGTGATAGATTTAAGAGTGCAAAAGTGGAGAGTCAAGGTGAGGCCTCAGTGTGCAGAACCCCATTTCATCTGCTACAAATTATAGAATAATTCGGATTTTTAAAACAGCATATAAGGAACACACAATAAAACATTTGAACTAATACTAGATAACTATTTATAATGCAAACATACTGCAGGGTAATTAGAATATGTGACATCACTTAAGAGTATGGTTATCTTAACATGATGTGTGTACTTGATGATAGCCATAATTTGTCACAAGTGGGATAGATGTATTAAGGTTAAGGGTTGTCAAGTCCAAAATAAACTATTTATGAGGACTCACATGTCAGCCAGACATTTATTTATGAGGACACATGTCAGCCAGACATTTATTTATGAGGACTCACATGTCAGCCAGACATTTATTTATGAGGACTCACATGTCAGCCAGACATTTATTTATGAGGACTCCCATGTCAGCCAGACATTTATTTATGAGGACTCCCATGTCAGCCAGACATTTATTTATGAGGACTCACATGTCAGCCAGACATTTATTTATGAGGACTAAAATGTCAGCCAGACATTTATTTATTAGGAAATGTATTAATTAACCATTTTCTGTTTTTTAATACTACTTTTTGTTATTCATCCATATAACAATTGTTATTAAGACTGTAAATAAAGTAGTAGGTGGGGATAGCATGGGAGACGAATCATAGAAGATGAGCCTTACCAAAATGGGGTGCCTGTGAAGAGGGCAATGGAGCAAGAGAAGGAAGAACATATCAAACGTCTCTGAAAGGAGAAAACACACTCCTTCAGCGAATGCGACAAACCTGTCCTAGAAACAGAAGCGGCTGTCTGACCGAAAAGAGAGGCCATAACAAGAGTCTAGAGCGTGCCAATCCTTGGTAGATACCAAATGGACAAGTTTGGTAGACCTGTGGCCAAGTATCAGGTCAGAATTCGTAGAATCAGAGTTTGGCATATCCGATAGTGAACATGACTGCGAGGAGAGCAACAAAAAGAGAAATGTACTCTAAAGCGCAAATAGTGAACATGGTGTGAGAGCCTCAAGTGGAGATAGTGAGAGCCAAAGACAGCTGGCATCAATATGAAGATAGAGGACATAGAAAGATAGGGGCAGTAGGAAGATAGGGGCCATAGGAAGAAGCGCGATGCGCCAGTCACAAAAGACAAGACAGGATCAAGATGCTGGGCAGCGCATGAGCTGCAGTGATCAGCGACCAATAGCTGACTGCTAGCGTCAGGGCCAGCGAAACAGAGCTGCCAAGACCCTTCTACACCTCCATGCGGTGATCCTGGATAACAGGCTGCAACAGAGCAGACTGGCTAAGGAGAAGAAATCGAAGAGGGAAGGCTAACCCGGTACTCAAAAAATGCTTGCTGAAGTCGGATGTGTTGGACCGAAAGGTGCAAATATCGCAGTCAAGCTGTAAACTACGACACAACGCATTCCGTTCTCTGTACTACATTCTGCTACATAAGTCCTTTCAGGGTTTGGTAGCGAGATATTGAGAACGAACGAAGTCAAGCCAAAAGACAATGCTTTAGAGAAGTTTGAAAGAAGCAAAGAAAATGAGGGATTAATTGTACTTGCCGGGGTAGAAACCTACCCAGGCAGTGTTAGGCAATCATGCTGATAATGAAGCTAAAAACGAAGTAATGATGACAATGATAGCTATGATGGAAACGGACTATATTTGAGTCACGATTTGAGAAGAATAAGTGTACTCATACTATTACAGTATGTGAGTATACTGAGAGTTTGTGATTCAATTTTTACATAAACAGGTTTTCCTTATTTTAGGGAACCTGTAAGCGTATCTCGGAGGAAACTGGTCTGAGAGAGAGCTAGCCAGTGCTAATACTAATAATAATTTGTCAATCGTCATCAATCAGGACCGCCAACATTTCATACTGCATCTTTGAGTATGCGAGCGTGCTTATGGGTGATCAAGCCAATGCGAGCGTGGAAAAGTTCTAAGACACGACTGGGAAACATAGTCCGCAATTGCCTCTGGTGTTCTCTCGGCTCTAGACTTCCTGACTGCGTCGATGCTCGGCTACCTGTATACGAAGACCCTCGCTGATTTCAATGCCGTTTGCGACCACACTCTTCCATGTCGAATGATTTAGAACCAGATTTTCCCCAGGTGTTAATGTCTATTTGACAGCACTTAAGGGACTCTTTCAGACCTTCCTTGGGGATGGCATGAGCTAGTGGTTTAATGACACAGCTCACAAACTAAAGGTGCTGGGTTCGCTCCTCATCATAGCACCGACCGTTACTCAGAGGAAGCAAACCCTTAGAAAATGTACGAGGAAGCAGATCCTTACATGAAATTTATGCCAAAAGTCGGATGCACTGGGCCGAGAAACGCAAAATAAAAACCGTAGTGCAGCGCCTTACTTTTTTGCACGTCACTGTTGTCATTTTCCTTCACTCAGTTCACTACACAGGAGTCTCTTTGGAAGCCATCTTTCGTTTGACATCCGAGCAAAGTGGCCAGCCCATATCAGATGAGCTTTTAGCAAAAGTGCACGAATACCTGGCATGTTGGCACTGGATAGCATATCTGTGACATGGTCCTGCCAGCGTTAATGCAATACGCATCTCAGACAATTCGTATGAAATTTTTTTAATTATTCAGTCTTCTAGCATCGCCAGTGAAGTCTAGCTCTCACTGGTGTACAGCATGGTGGGGATAATGGTGTCATGGTGGACCTTACACGCAGAACTTTATTGGTATACCATACTCTGTATCCTTGAAGGTGCCTGTCAGCACAGCTCAAACATCATGCTGAACATGGTCTGGGCAATTACACATCCTAGTTTCCCCTTTTGTGAGGTCAATGAATGTAGTATTCAGATCACAATTTAATCTTGACATTTATCCTGTAGCTGACATGCTGCAAATATCATTGTCTACAGTTCCTCTACCAGCTCATAAATCCACACTTTCCGAGAGGTGATGGTCTAGTTCAGAGCTATTCAACATTTTTATACTTTTCGCCCACTTTCATAATTTTCGAGAGGACAGATTTTCCTGACCGACCACTAAAATCTAAATTGAAGAAAATTCCACGCTCGTCCATTGAGTGTATATTTTGGTTGTTTTTATGCACAAAGTAATTATCCTGCTACCGTCCACCTGAAAGCTAAATTCGCCCACTACTTGGCAGTTGTGTTCGGGATAAAGAGCACTGGTCTAGCTCATGGTGTTTTTCAGGCGATTGAGCAGTATGCATCAGGATCTTGCCGGAAATACTAGACAACAGCAAGATTCCACATTCACATTGGCACACTTCTGGCAATTGTCATTACTGAACTTTACTCTTGTAAGACTATCAATTCAATGTAATAATATCGACTCTCCCTTCATTTCCTGTGGTAATTACTCCAGCCCACATGGAGCAGTTTGAATTGTGGTCTCCGGTCCTTTTTGCCTCATTGAAATTGACTAATGACTGCATACAAGTGAGAAAACAATTGCGCATTGAAAGAAAAAGGCTTTTACTGCAGTAATGGAATGATACCGTTGTGTAGATAAGACTATATTATTATAGAGTGTTGGCAGACAGTAAGACACCGAACTACCAGTAGTAGTACTCAACTACTACAGTAATGCGATATTATTTGTATCATAAACTAACTACTTTGGACACATTTCTAAATAAGCACTAATTATAATGAGCTAAAGGTTCGTACGAATCTTACCTCTGGGCATAATTATATTATTTCTGTGATAATCTCGACAAAACAGTATGGACGTGATGCTCTAGCCACATTTACCTCAACAGTTTCCGGATCGACGACTCTATTACTGTTAAATATCGATACATGTTTTATATCGCGATCACTCGCTGCATAAGTCCAGGGCTCATTTATTAACGTCTTCACCTATTTAGAAGATTGCATAGTATAACTTAACTTAACTTAACGTCTTTATACTGGTTTAGAAGACCCTGCAGAGTCTGTATACAACCAATTACATTTGCATTACCCTGCTCTAAAAACTATGCGCATCCAATCGATTTATTACCGGCACGCTCAGGTCGACTCAGCTGTAATGGTGTACCTTGCCAACTGATATGGCATGAAAGTCAGCAAGGAATGGAACTAGTCGCCCAACCTCAAATACAAGCTGTGGTCTCGTACAATCAAGTAGCTAACACTTCATCCCTAACAGCAAAGAAATGTAAATGAAACTGGTTGTATACAGACTCTGCAGAGTCTTCCAGTATAAATACGTTAAGTTAAGCAGTACTTGCTCTGTTGGACTACCTTGTTTAAATCATCAAAAGGTCAACAGCTACTAGGTTGATAGTTGTAGCTACCTTGGTAGTTGAGGTACCATCTCCACGGCGATGGTCGACTACAATGGCTCTCCGGCGTTCTCTGTCTTTTGCATTGATGGTGCAATATGCCAGGATGTTTATTGTCTATCTGTTGATGTCATCCAACTTTGAGGGGCTGATTGTGTCCTCCATCTTTGCTTCCAGTATTGCTTTGAGCCACATGTTATGTCTTTTTATGTGAACAAAATATATTTGCTGTCAGGCTCTGGAATCGTTGTTCAAATTTTCTTTGCATCTCAATACTTTCCGGGAGATGCGCAAAATTATGTTTTTAATCCCCATTTCAAAGACAACAATTTTTCTCTAATCGTTACTTTATTGTCCGTGTTTCCAGGCCATACAGTACAGTCTAGACGAGTAGACATAACACCTGACAACTCTCATTTTTAATTTATGAAGAACTTCTTTTAACTCTTGTTGGTAAAAATGGATTTGGCTATCCCTATCCTGTGTGATTTATATTTTGCATCTCCCTTTTTCCGTTATTATATTACTTGACCTGTTTCAGTATTTCATCATCTATTTTCATCTGTAGGGCAGATTTCGATTATATTTTGCCAATGACTATAGTTTTCGTGTTCTGGCTGTCCAATCAACAAAGAAGCTGCACCTACACAGTCAGAATAAATGGCAAGGCATTGCAGGCGTCAAGGTAAGATGATTTACATCAGATAGGCGACACTAAATGTTAGTGGTTTAGGTGACAAGACAGTAGAAATAGTCACATTCGTGAAAAATACAAGGATAGAAACAATGGGATTGTCAGATTTAAAGAAAAAAGGCTAAAATATCAAGAAGGTACATGATAGCTAGGTCATAATAAGAAGCGGAGTAGATCTGCGCAGCAGAGGAGGAAAACAACAGCAAAGACACACAACGCGAAATGAAAGACATATACGAAGTCCTGTCAGTAACAATTGGCAAAGTAACGAATGAGTGACAGTGGTTCAAATCAACACTGATGAACACAGTGAACGCAAAATGTGATAGAAAGAAACTTGGACGGACAATTGCAAACGAAAAGAACGGCGTGGTGGAATCAACAAGTACAGAAAGCAATACAAGCTAAGAATCAACAAGTACAGGAAGCAATACAAGCTAAGGATCAACAAGTACAGGAAGCAATACAAGCTAAGACAAAATTATACAAGAAGTGGTTGAAATCGAAAGAAGATTACGCAACCCACAGAGTCGGTAGAATGCTTTCAAAAAACGTTGTTAAGAACTTCAAAGAAGACACATGGAATAAATACGGCGAACAACGAGCGCTCACGTGTCGCAAGAAACTGAGATATTTCTTTACAAGTGTCAGGACAATGAGAGGTAGAAACGACAGCTTTAACCCCACCACAATTATAAACGACAAACACGGACGCCGATTTTCGATTCAGAAAAAGGAAAGCACGCGGAGACACTCCAGACATACAAGTTCAAACACAGGAAAAACAGAGCCCGAAATATGAATCCAGTAGATTGAGAAAGTCCTTTTTAAAAAGCCCAAAATCGGTCGCAAAGCTGCAGGTGCAGACGGAATAACTTACTAGGCAATTAAAGTTTGTGGACCCCTAGGAGTAAAATGTTTACATAGAATATTCTCAGCAGCTTGGGAGCAAAGTAGAGTGCCCGAAGACTGGCAGAAAGCTATCGCAATGTCAATCTGGAAAAACGAAGGCAACAAAAAAGAATACGGCCAAGACTCGAACCACAGTTAAGTTGGACACGATTTCGTTTCCGACGAGGTAGGAGCTGCACAGACGGTGTAATCATCCTGAGACAACTAAGCGAAATAAACATCGAATACGATGGGAAATTCAACGTTGCTTTCATAGATCAAGAAAAGCCTTTCAATAGAGTAGACAGAGATAAACTTTTGTCCATCCTAGACTACGGAGTACGGGGGTATCTATTAGAGAATATTAGAGCACTGTACCAATGGTGCTAAAGTGGAGTAAGAATAACAGATGGTCTGACCGATACAAGGGAGGTAACAACCGGGCTCTTCAACACATGTAAGGACAGAATAACGCTGGAGACCAAATTAAAGCATCTGCCAAAAAATGCAGAGGACAAAAACGACAAAGGCTGTTTAGGTAAATGAACTCCTTTTTGCAGGTGATCAATGCGAGAGTGAAGACGATCTGCAGCAATATCTGACTGCGCTCAACTCTGTGTGTGAAAGATACAGTATGAAAAATAAAACATTCAAAACAGAAACTATGCAGATAAGCAGATCGCCTGAAAACTTGAACATTACGGTAAATGGGACCAAGATCAAACAAGTTCAGGCATTCAGGTACTTCGGCAGTGTTTTCACACAGTGGTACTCCTATTTTCACACAGTGGTACTCATACAACATACAACATCAAAGTAGAAAACAAATTTGAGGCGTTGTTTGCGGTACAGGAAGAGGTGACATCTGACATCGTACGCAAGGGATATTTTAATCTCGACAGCGAACAAAATAATTCCCAGGATGTCGCACAAGAAACAGAGCTATATATCAGAGGAAACACAGAAACTCATCGAAGAAAGGCAATAATTAAAACAAATGGGAAGTAACGGGACAAACACAGCATATAAAAACTGCGCAAGAAAAGTTAGAAGAGAAATAAGAAAAGATAAAAGAAGATACATAGTGGAAAGGTGTAAGGATATAGAAAACCTACAGCAACAAGGCAGAGAGAGAGAGAGAGAGAGAGAGAGAGAGAGAGAGAGAGATGCCTTTAAGGCGATAAGAACACTGATAGGGGAATTCCGTCCGGTTCCAAATGTCATCAATGACAAAGAGGATAACACATCAACAGAAACCAAAGACATACTGAATAGATGGAGAGAGTACTGCGAAACCATGTATGGAGATAGCACAAAGCGCTCAGTTACAATCCTACCAAAGGATGAGAAAGAACCTGAACCAACATTGGAAGAAGTACGCTCGGCAATCAAAAGCATGAAAAAGGGAAAGTCCCTAGGATGTGATGATATCCAAGTATAGCTAATACAAGCAGAAGGAGAGGCATGTGCTCGAGTCTATCACAAACTGTGTAAACAGATATGGCACAGCGCAGAGTGGCCAAAAGCATGGAAGAAATCAATTTATATTCCCCTCCCCCAAAAAGGCAACCTGAAGATGTGCACGAACTACGAGCTATCGCGCTGATCAGTCACGCTAGCAAGATACTCTTGCGAATCCTATTAAGAAGGATAGAGAAAAGGTTTGAATCTGAAATTCACGTAGTCTAGGCAGGTTTTAGGAAAGACAGAGGGACCAGGGACCCCATATTTAATTTAAGGAATATCTACAAAAATGTAGAGAGTTTAATGTAGACCTGTACACATGTTTCATTGATTACACCAATGCCTTCGACAGGGTAAAACATCAAAATCTGTGGAGAATCATGAAGGAAATGGGGTTTACCTTGCATATTGTCCATCTCATTGAAACATTATACCAGGATCAACAAGCCGCTGTCCGAGTATCTGGGCAAACATCATATTGGTTTGCAGTACAAAAGGCAGTACGACAGGGATGTATCCTCTCACCATATCTGTACAACATATATGCGGAATGTATAATGAGAAATGTTCGAGAAGACGAGAACATTGAAAGTTTCGACCAATTTACGATTGGAGGGTACGAGATTCCAGAGTTACGATACGCAGATGACACAGTGATACTATCAAGAAGTGCAGAAGGGCTAGAACAGCTAATTTCAGCCGTAAATGGACATAGTAAAGATCAAAATCTGTTCATAAACATAAATAAAACAAAGATAAAATACCACCGACAAAACACAACGTCAACATAAATTTACAGTGGGTGGTGAGGAAATAGATCAGGTCACACATTTTGAATATCTGGGCTCCAGAATTGACAAAAAATGGCGACTGCTCGAAAGGAATCAGAAGAAGACTAGCCATGGCAAAGCAGAGACTGAACAGCCTGAAGAAATTATGGCAGAGCACCAACAAAATGATAAAAGTAAAAGTCTTGAGAGCCTGTGTTTTTCATGTGGCAGCTTATGGCTGCGAATCATGGACGATTACCAAAACTTCCAAACAAAGAATCGAATCCTTCGAGTCAAAATGTTACAGAAAGATCCTCAGAATACACTGGACGGAGAAAAAAAACAAATGTAGACATTCGGCATGAGTTGAGCATAGAGGAGAACTGGTTTATTAATTCCATTATGACCAGAAAATGCAAATACTTTGGTCACATCAAGAGACAGAACGGTCTTGAGAGAACGGTGATGGAAGGTATGGTGCCAGGCAAAAGAGGAAGGGGTAGACCAAGAAGACGATGGCACCAAGATATCCAAGAATGCCTGAGATGACTATAGTAGAGGCTGGAGTTTTGGCAAGGGAACGAGTTTCTTTCAGACAGACTGTGATGGGAGCGATGTTCTACAAAGGACATGCTTCATGATGATGATGGTACTCATATTTTCACACAGTGGTACTCATATTTTTACACAGTGGTACTCATATTTTCCCACAGTGGTACTCATATTTTCACATAGTGGTACTTATTTTCACACAGTAGCAACAAAGATGGCCCTGTAACCGGATGCGGGTCTACATTGCTCTGCTGTTTAAGTTTATTATAGATGCCGCCAGACCACGGATTTGCCTGGAATTCACACTAGTCGTCGACTTACAATTGTGTTCACGGAAACGTGTTGTTGTTTTTCATTTGGACTTATTAATTCGTTCGTTTTTGTTGTGATTTCTTACGGCCGATTATCCTGGTCTGGACATCAGCCATATTGATATCACTACGCTTAAACCTGTGTCGAATTTCACGGTCTAGTTCACACGGCTGAACTTTACGAGATTGGCGCCCTTCGCACTAGCTGGAAACAGTGTCAATGTTGGTGTGTGAAATTTAAACACTATAATAGACTGAACACAACCTGGGGAGAGATGTCAAACTCACTCACACGCTGTTATGTCCCTACGACCTCTTGTGAGTATAGGAAAAGCAAAACACATAACGTTAGATGCCATCCCTTCCTGTGATGCCTTGCGGGATACCTGTTTACGGGAAAGGCTTCGGGAGTAAACCCTGAGGAAAAATGTGCAACCTGTGCTATCTCCAGTCTTCTTGATAAATATTTTGTCACCGGAGAAGGGTAGTTCGGGACTAGAGAGTGAGTTTGACAAAATGTGCAGTTTCTTCCTCACTTTAATCCAAATCACCGCGCAAGTCACTCATTTCAGCGGACACAGCAATACAAAAGACTGTCCACGCGGCTGAACAAAGAGAGTACTCTTCATCACATGTGATGGATGAACATCATGGACAGAGCAATAGAAAAGACTGTCCACGCGGCTGAACAAAGAGAGTACTCTTCATCACATGTGATGGACGAACATCATCATCAGGTGCCAACAAGAAAATGCAGTTTCATGCCCGCTGTCACCATTATTGAAAAACTCGAACATAAACATGTCCACAAAAATAATGCTGATCAACAGTTTATTTATACCAACTCTCTGTTACCAGTGTTATGTATCTTGGAGTAGTATATACCAGGACCGCCGGCCAGGCAAAGCATAGATGGTAGAATCAACAGTTTATTCTCGCCAAGTTGAGGAGGGCTAGTAGTCAAGAAGGTGAGAGGCAACTTGGTTACTAGTAGACGCCCCCTTCGTTGTCTGAGCAGAGAGAATGACAGAGTGATTGTTAGGATTTCAAAGGGGGGGGGGTGTGTGGCCAAAGTATGATTGGCGGAGGACCGGTCGGCTCGGGTACATCATCTTAGTGTGAGGGGGGTCCTTTAAGAGACAGTGCGAAGTAGATTTGGGGACTTCGAGAGCAGATCTAGCTGGCTCACTATGTTCCAGGGGCATTGTTGTTGTGCCTTTTAGAGTGAAAAGCTGGCCCTTGTATGATCGATAATTGAACTGGATTGCACCATTACGGCAAGAGATACAGTACACTGGAGATCTATTGCAGCCGATCTTGGACGCGGAGATGGCACATGAAAAGAAATGAAGTGAACATATATAGTCCCCATATGGAGCGCTCAGATCTGTGGGGACGAAGGACAAGAGAACGTTCGCATACAGAGAGAAGTGAACATATCGATAGTCTTGTAGCAGGGTCGGCTTTAGATGAGCAGTTATCTTAAAAGTGACTGACTTACAATATAGACTAAATGACGTTACACTTGAACACAGAAACACTAAAACTATCATTAACCATTAAGACAAATAATATTATTTATTGCATGAATAATTGTTCATAATATCAACATCAGAAAACTCGAAGCTATACTAAATAGTAATATATTAATCGAACACAGAGGGTTCAAGCAATTAGCTGTTGATGTTGCCTCCGTAAATTATCCAGTTTCTAAGTTTATACCTGCAATAACACAATTCATAAACTTTAACACTACCTGGCTACAACTTAGTGGTTTTAGCTAAATCGTTGTCATCTGCTGCACACTCATATATGATCAGACCTCGCACTCAGACAATATGTACACTTGTGGCAGCGTAGGCTTGTAAGTTGAGTAGTTACTTATCTTAAGAGTTACAACATATATCTACACCACGACACGACTTATCTTAAGAGTTACAACATATATCTACACCACAACACGACTTATCTTAAGAGTTACAACAAATATCTACACAACGACACGACTTCAACACAATAAAACACATTAAGCACTATCCTGACCATAAAACAAAACAATATCATTTATTACAAGAATAATAGTTGTACAATATCAACAAAAAGCAAAGAACTTCTAAACTAAATAATCATAATATATATATATATATATATATATATATATATATATATATATATATATATATATATATATATATATATATATGTAGCTACCTAGGAGGTTGTAAGCACTAGTTTTTAGTTTCCTCCAAAATCTATATGTAGCTACCTAGGAGGCTGTAAGCACTAGTTTTTAGTTTCCTCCAAAATCTATATGTAGCTATCTAGGAGGTTGTAAGCACTAGTTTTTAGTTTCCTCCAAAATCTATATGTAGCTACCTAGGAGGTTGTAAGCACTAGTTTTTAGTTTCCTCCAAAATCTATATGTAGCTATCTAGGAGGTTGTAAGCACTAGTTTTTAGTTTCCTCCAAAATCTATATGTAGCTATCTAGGAGGTTGTAAGCACTAGTTTTTAGTTTCCTCCAAAATCTATATGTAGCTATCTAGGAGGTTGTAAGCACTAGTTTTTAGTTTCCTCCAAAATCTATATGTAGCTATCTAGGAGGTTGTAAGCACTAGTTTTTAGTTTCCTCCAAAATCTATATGTAGCTATCTAGGAGGTTGTAAGCACTAGTTTTTAGTTTCCTCCAAAATCTATATGTAGCTATCTAGGAGGTTGTAAGCACTAGTTTTTAGTTTCCTCCAAAATCTATATGTAGCTATCTAGGAGGTTGTAAGCACTAGTTTTTAGTTTCCTCCAAAATCTATATGTAGCTACCTAGGAGGTTGTAAGCACTAGTTTTTAGTTTCCTCCAAAATCTATATGTAGCTACCTAGGAGGTTGTAAGCACTAGTTTTTAGTTTCCTCCAAAATCTATATGTAGCTACCTAGGAGGTTGTAAGCACTAGTTTTTAGTTTCCTCCAAAATCTATATGTAGCTACCTAGGAGGTTGTAAGCACTAGTTTTTAGTTTCCTCCAAAATCTATATGTAGCTACCTAGGAGGCTGTAAGCACTAGTTTTTAGTTTCCTCCAAAATCTATATGTAGCTACCTAGGAGGTTGTAAGCACTAGTTTTTAGTTTCCTCCAAAATCTATATGTAGCTACCTAGGAGGTTGTAAGCACTAGTTTTTAGTTTCCTCCAAAATCTATATGTAGCTACCTAGGAGGCTGTAAGCACTAGTTTTTAGTTTCCTCCAAAATCTATATGTAGCTATCTAGGAGGCTGTAAGCACTAGTTTTTAGTTTCCTCCAAAATCTATATGTAGCTACCTAGGAGGTTGTAAGCACTAGTTTTTAGTTTCCTCCAAAATCTATATGTAGCTACCTAGGAGGTTGTAAGCACTAGTTTTTAGTTTCCTCCAAAATCTATATGTAGCTACCTAGGAGGCTGTAAGCACTAGTTTTTAGTTTCCTCCAAAATCTATATGTAGCTATCTAGGAGGTTGTAAGCACTAGTTTTTAGTTTCCTCCAAAATCTATATGTAGCTACCTAGGAGGTTGTAAGCACTAGTTTTTAGTTTCCTCCAAAATCTATATGTAGCTATCTAGGAGGTTGTAAGCACTAGTTTTTAGTTTCCTCCAAAATCTATATGTAGCTATCTAGGAGGTTGTAAGCACTAGTTTTTAGTTTCCTCCAAAATCTATATGTAGCTATCTAGGAGGTTGTAAGCACTAGTTTTTAGTTTCCTCCAAAATCTATATGTAGCTATCTAGGAGGTTGTAAGCACTAGTTTTTAGTTTCCTCCAAAATCTATATGTAGCTATCTAGGAGGTTGTAAGCACTAGTTTTTAGTTTCCTCCAAAATCTATATGTAGCTATCTAGGAGGTTGTAAGCACTAGTTTTTAGTTTCCTCCAAAATCTATATGTAGCTATCTAGGAGGTTGTAAGCACTAGTTTTTAGTTTCCTCCAAAATCTATATGTAGCTACCTAGGAGGTTGTAAGCACTAGTTTTTAGTTTCCTCCAAAATCTATATGTAGCTACCTAGGAGGTTGTAAGCACTAGTTTTTAGTTTCCTCCAAAATCTATATGTAGCTACCTAGGAGGTTGTAAGCACTAGTTTTTAGTTTCCTCCAAAATCTATATGTAGCTACCTAGGAGGCTGTAAGCACTAGTTTTTAGTTTCCTCCAAAATCTATATGTAGCTACCTAGGAGGTTGTAAGCACTAGTTTTTAGTTTCCTCCAAAATCTATATGTAGCTACCTAGGAGGTTGTAAGCACTAGTTTTTAGTTTCCTCCAAAATCTATATGTAGCTACCTAGGAGGCTGTAAGCACTAGTTTTTAGTTTCCTCCAAAATCTATATGTAGCTATCTAGGAGGCTGTAAGCACTAGTTTTTAGTTTCCTCCAAAATCTATATGTAGCTACCTAGGAGGTTGTAAGCACTAGTTTTTAGTTTCCTCCAAAATCTATATGTAGCTACCTAGGAGGCTGTAAGCACTAGTTTTTAGTTTCCTCCAAAATCTATATGTAGCTATCTAGGAGGTTGTAAGCACTAGTTTTTAGTTTCCTCCAAAATCTATATGTAGCTACCTAGGAGGTTGTAAGCACTAGTTTTTAGTTTCCTCCAAAATCTATATGTAGCTATCTAGGAGGTTGTAAGCACTAGTTTTTAGTTTCCTCCAAAATCTATATGTAGCTATCTAGGAGGTTGTAAGCACTAGTTTTTAGTTTCCTCCAAAATCTATATGTAGCTATCTAGGAGGTTGTAAGCACTAGTTTTTAGTTTCCTCCAAAATCTATATGTAGCTATCTAGGAGGTTGTAAGCACTAGTTTTTAGTTTCCTCCAAAATCTATATGTAGCTATCTAGGAGGTTGTAAGCACTAGTTTTTAGTTTCCTCCAAAATCTATATGTAGCTATCTAGGAGGTTGTAAGCACTAGTTTTTAGTTTCCTCCAAAATCTATATGTAGCTATCTAGGAGGTTGTAAGCACTAGTTTTTAGTTTCCTCCAAAATCTATATGTAGCTACCTAGGAGGTTGTAAGCACTAGTTTTTAGTTTCCTCCAAAATCTATATGTAGCTACCTAGGAGGTTGTAAGCACTAGTTTTTAGTTTCCTCCAAAATCTATATGTAGCTACCTAGGAGGTTGTAAGCACTAGTTTTTAGTTTCCTCCAAAATCTATATGTAGCTACCTAGGAGGTTGTAAGCACTAGTTTTTAGTTTCCTCCAAAATCTATATGTAGCTACCTAGGAGGCTTGTAAGCACTAGTTTTTAGTTTCCTCCAAAATCTATATGTAGCTACCTAGGAGGTTGTAAGCACTAGTTTTTAGTTTCCTCCAAAATCTATATGTAGCTACTAGGAGGTGTAAGCACTAGTTTTTAGTTTCCTCCAAAATCTATATGTAGCTACCTAGGAGGTTGTAAGCACTAGTTTTTAGTTTCCTCCAAAATCTATATGTAGCTATCTAGGAGGTTGTAAGCACTAGTTTTTAGTTTCCTCCAAAATCTATATGTAGCTACCTAGGAGGTTGTAAGCACTAGTTTTTAGTTTCCTCCAAAATCTATATGTAGCTACTAGGAGGCTGTAAGCACTAGTTTTTAGTTTCCTCCAAAATCTATATGTAGCTACCTAGGAGGTTGTAAGCACTAGTTTTTAGTTTCCTCCAAAATCTATATGTAGCTACCTAGGAGGCTGTAAGCACTAGTTTTTAGTTTCCTCCAAAATCTATATGTAGCTATCTAGGAGGCTGTAAGCACTAGTTTTTAGTTTCCTCCAAAATCTATATGTAGCTACCTAGGAGGTTGTAAGCACTAGTTTTTAGTTTCCTCCAAAATCTATATGTAGCTATCTAGGAGGTTGTAAGCACTAGTTTTTAGTTTCCTCCAAAATCTATATGTAGCTACCTAGGAGGCTGTAAGCACTAGTTTTTAGTTTCCTCCAAAATCTATATGTAGCTACCTAGGAGGCTGTAAGCACTAGTTTTTAGTTTCCTCCAAAATCTATATGTAGCTACCTAGGAGGCTGTAAGCACTAGTTTTTAGTTTCCTCCAAAATCTATATGTAGCTACCTAGGAGGCCTGTACGGCACTAGTTATTAGTTTCCTCCAAATCTATATGTAGCTACCTAGAGGCTGTAAGCACTAGTTTTTAGTTTCCTCCAAAAATCTATATGTAGCTAC